>JASFXZ010000078.1:500221-745979 GCA_032209605.1 Mactromeris polynyma | reverse complement strand
TCTACAAAAAGTCAACAATTTGCATAAACTGATCAAAGAGTTCCAAACAGACTATATGTGTTCATTTTTTATATAAATGTATGTCGCATTATACCACACACACACAGTGTTTTCAATATTGTAATAACATGTAATTCGGGACCAATTATTTTTAAGAAATTCATATAATAAAACAGATAATATGTTTATGAAATGTTTTCAAACGATAAAATCAAACGTGTATGAGTTCAACACTGATTGATGTCTCCCCTAAAATAAACACCATAACAGTGACAATTTTTAATTGAAATCACGTGACGTCGTAAATGCACATCTTTATATTTGTTTTGATATGTAAGATTTGTATCCTAGTATTAATTTTCCTGACCATCTGCCTATTAACTATTTATATTAACCGAAAACCTTAAAGTAACCCTGACGCGGATTGGTCGTTTTTTGTTAAGGCCTATATATCTGTTTACCAAAACTAGGCCTATTGACATGTACTCGTACGTTGTTTAAAAAATTGTATTTTCTTTCCGAAACAAAGTGATGAACACAATTATTCAGCTGTTTTTACGAAGGAGGCGTTATTCTTGTTACTGTAAACATGGCAAGGTTGCATGAAAACCAGATGAAAATAATATTGTATGCAAGTAGTTCCATAGTAATTTTCTAGATCTATCTTGTGAGTAGTGTTATATACCCCAGTCACAATAAGCTTGCGATTGGTTTGCGTGTAGTTTGTGGCGGATTTCTAGGCATTTTCGGCCGGGGCCCCACGGGACTCCTTGCGGCTGCCGGGTCATTTTTGGGAATCGGGCGGGCATCGATTTACTTTTAACTCGGTGCGGCGTTTCGCATCGCAAACTGATCGCCAATAAATCGGACGATGCCTGGTCGATGTCCGGCAGGGCATCGCACACATCGGGCGGGCGCCGGGTCCAATATTTGACAACCCAGACAATCCATGTATCGGTCATACGCCGCCCAGACGCCGATCAGATGCCGGCAGGGCCCCGCCCGGCGTCCGGCCGACTTGGCGGCGCCCGGCCGGAAATCAGCCAGACATCGGCCGGGGCCGGGCCGGCGACTGGCCGAAACCCCACTTGGACTCGCAGGGGTATCGCAGGGACATAGACAGGACATCGGACGAGTGCCTGTCGAACACCGGCCGATAAACGGGCCAATAATTCGACCCCTTTATTTAACATTTGTAAAACTATGTTATTCACTTTTTGCAGTTCAGCAAACATGGTGTTCAAGGGAAGGAACTGTAATAATCCAACTAATAACATACTTACCTCCCTTTTAAACACCATGCTTTTTGATATTCTTGTTTTTTTAGTAATGAAATAGATATTGTCTCTGATAAAGGAAAACAAAATAACAATTTTAAGTAAGGCAGTATATTTCTTGTGAATTGTATTATGTATGATCAGGTTGTCACATTTGGTACTATATAATATACCTTTACTTCACATATATTTTATTATGAAAAATCTTTGGTCCAACATGCAGATAACTGATTTTCTCTAAAATTACTGTTTAAACATACTATGATCTGACACTAACATTTTAGTAATCAGAATTTAAAGCACTGTATGATATATATTTAGCAATACCAAAGCGCTCAATATACATTAATAATATATTGTAATATTTTATAACATTACTGTATCTTTCATGTTAACCTAATAACCATTTAATTTATATTAAACAATTCTCTTAAAAAGTAGTCAATAGAAGCCAACACAATTTCAATATATGCCGAACTCTGTACTTTAGCCAAACATTTAAATTTTCCTATTATTATTTTGTTTCTTTCTTTTTTGGTTATTCAATATGTGATGTTACTTTCGGAAAAAAAAATATTTGTGCAAATGTTATTTTCTGCTATGCTGTATGAAAAATAAAAAGTTACAAAAAAAAAAGAACCTGAGCAAAAAAAAAAAAGAATTCGACCCCATTTTCTGGAAGGTCGGCCGATCACTTTTAAATGTGACTGTGACCGCCCTATCGCGCGATTTTTCGCCGACCTCTACACGCCGACCGATGCCTAGAAATCGCACACGCCGCCCGGTCACCGCTTTAATTGTGACTTAGGTATAAGTCAGCCCCACCCGAATTTCAATGTAGTATATGCCTTGTTGTATTAATTACTACTCAACAAACTAATCAAACTTCATTAACAACAAGTTACCCAGTATGTTTACTTAAATTTTCTGCAAAACTCTTTAAGCTTGACTTTCTACAATTACTTAACACTTTTTCCATGTATTTGATTCAGATAAAACGAATAAACAAAACTTGAACTTTGTAATTTTGTGTTGTCTTAGTTTGTTTTGTCTTCATTGATGTTGCACAACAATTTTAATACATCTGCAGATTGCAACATATATGTTTGTTTCAGATTGCACCGACCATATTTTTTCGGCGTAGCTGTTTAACATTGATTTTGACCTACATTTTTGACCAACTAAATGTTGTCCTCGAAACGGGCTTTTTGAAATCAGACCAATCATATTTTCACCAACGAGGCATCAAACGTGGCTTTCGTTCACCCAAGAGGCACCAAACGGGGTTTTCGTTCACCCAAGAGGCACCAAACGGGGTTTTCGTTCACCCAAGAGGAGAGCAAATTGTACATTTGCATATAATACCCCTGATATCCCCATTCTGCTGTATTTACAGCATTATTCTAATCAATATAAAACAAGTAATTGAAACTATCATAATAATATTCAACACACAATAATATTATATCACGCATAGATCCAAGAGAGCATAAGATGCTACACGGAACGCCACATACATAAGACAGTGCCTTAGCCAAAACAATCACTAATTAGATTTCCATATTATATACTAGCGGAAAAAAGAAACTGTGCATGTGTAAAATGTTCATATATCCTTCAATTTTATAAATTAAAGCTTGAAACTTTACACAGGTAAGTTGTGTATTCCTCTCGGTCATTTACACTGGCCAGTGCATGAGTTGCACGGGTCGTTTGCCTGTCAGGCTAACGTCTTCTTTTTCACGTTTTTTTCGTGCAGCAGTCAATTGCAAACACGTTTGTCGCCTAAACCTAAGTTAAAACATAGTGTTGTTACATGTAAGACACAAAACCAGGATAATTTTGAAAAACGTTGTTGATACGCCATGCCAAGGTTGAATGAAACTGACAGATGCCGCGCCGTAGGCATGATTGAAGCTGGTGTACGTCATACTGACGTTGCCAGACAATTTGGCGTTCACCGAAATACTGTAGACGCCTTGTGGAGACGGTACCAACAGTTTGGGGCAACCAGAGACCGGCCTCGATCAGGACGTCCACGCGTAACGTCTATTCGCCAGAATACGTACATCCGGGTGGTTCATTTCCGTGACCGACTCAGAACTGCTTCTTTGACGGCTAGAAGTATTCCTGGCCTTAGAAGAATCAGTCCCCGAACGGTACGTAATCGATTGCGTGAACGAGGCATACGTCCACGATGCCTGCCATACGTCCTGTTCTGCAGCAACGTCATCGTGTAACACGTTTTGCCTGGTGTAGAAGACACATACACTTCACGCAACAGGACTGGGCACGTATCCTTTTTACGGATGAGTCCAGGTTCCATCTCGACAGCAGCGACGGCCGTTCTAGAGTGTACCGTCGTGTTGGTGAACGTTTCCATGACAGTTGTGTGATTGAATTACGTCCATTCGGCGGAGGTAGTGTCATGGTGTGGGGTGGCATCTCATCCCGTGGTAGAACAGCACTTGTGGTTGTAGACGGCACACTTACAGGCATCAGATATCGTGACGAAATCATACGGCCTCACGTCACGCTGCAACAGGATAACGCTCGCCCGCACGTCGCGCGGGTCTTCACCGACCCAGAACAATGTGAATGTGCTGCCCTGGCCTGCAATATCACCGGATTTGTCGCCTATAGAACACGTGTGGAATGAGATGCAGCGACGGTTACGTGGCCTCCAAAATCAGCCGTTGACGTTACCTGACCTATCACGTGCGCTTGTCAGAATCTGGAATGGTATTCCCCAGGCATTTTTCAGAACACTTGTCACATCAATGCGGCGTCGTTGTCGAGCATGCATCGATTCCAATGGTGGACATACACGGTATTGATGAGCTGAACTTTGTTTAGAGAACGTCTCTGAAAACTGATCTCTATCTAAGACGCAGCTGATTCAATAACCATATCAATTGAGCTGGTGTTAAATAAAGGTAAGATAAAACCCTGTTGAAATTTTTATTGCGATTCCTTACATACCTCCTAAGTTATAGCTTATTATACACATGCACAGTTTCTTTTTTCCGCTAGTATATATAGTACATGTACAGTGGAAACTCGAACTTGAAAATTCAATTTATAGACTAAAAGCATACGTACTACTGTATTATTAAAAAAAGAAAAGCCATTGATATTTAAAATTCTACATTTGAAATTGTAAAATGATCTTCAATAAATATTTAAAACGGACACATTTTATGAAAATGTAAAACGATAATGGGTTACAAGTGTATTAAGGGTAAATTGTTCAACTTTCACTTTCAATATATATATTAAATTGGAAACACAATAAAACAATCTTTATCTTAAAATCAAGCAAGGTGACCTATGATTTTATTTCATATTTTCATTCAGACAGTGATTCTCATATAGTATACCAAGTTGTAAGAAAATCTCTGCGCTAGAAAAAATATAGTAAACTTGTATCTAGTTTGCTCTATATTCATGTGAAATATTCCCGTTTTAATCTTCATTATCATAAAATCGAGCAAGGTGACCTGTTATTTTTATATCATATTTTGGTTAGATACATTACACTGATCAAAATATACAAATCTCTGCGTTAGAAAAAACGGCCTTATTGTAGGATACGCCTTTAATTGTTTTGGATCATCAACCGCTAAACAATTATCACCGCATGTTTCACAACATTATTTATTCAAATGTTCGGGAAGGATTGTTTACATCAGTAGTACACATCGTATCCGTTTTTATCTTGTTCTCATCAACACGGAATGCATACGATGATAACGTCTAGTGGTCTACACCCCGAGGCAATTAAACTCATTATGGCTTCTTTCATTCTCAGTCATTATACTATATTATAAAAGTTATCGTAAAAATTTCGCTCGGATACCGGAGTAGGGAAGATCCGGACTGTGGGGATTTTTTTTATATGTTGTATTTGGTGAACTAAAACGGGACCGAGAAAATTGTCCGGTTAGAGGAAGTTTCCGGACTGGAGATTTTCCGGATTAGGGAGTTTCCTCTGTAAGTTCCAATAAATAAATACGCAAAGATTTTGTACAAACATACAGTAAAACTTCGAAACCTCGAACTGCCGTCGGACCTAGCAATTAGTTCGAGCCATCTACTGTTCGAGGCATCTACGGTATACGCGTATATTTCCTAATTGACAGTCGCCGGTTTTCATACTGAATGCACGTCGATAATAGTCGCAGCATTATTCATAATAATAAAATTAAAAAAGAAATGAAAGGAAAGCAAAAATGATTCCCTGTGACACCTTATTCTCTCTCGTTTTTTCTTATACGCATGAATTGTCTGTCACATACTACATGTACAGTGGAAACTCCCTAATCCGGAAACTCTCCGATCCGGAAACTTCCTGCAACCGGACAATTTTCAGGGTTTAGTTCCTCCAATACGACATATAAAAAATCCCCCACAGTCCGGATCCTCCCTACTCCGGAATCCGAACGAATTTTTCTGTCCGGATTGTTATTTTACAGGTAAAATAAATCTCTCAAAACCGGACGATAATTTTCCGCAAAAATACGTCAGATCGTATAATGGCGGAGCATTGAGAGAAGGCATAATAATTTAATTGTCTCTATGAATACATACCATTAGACGTTATCATCGTATGCATTAAGTTTTGATGGAAACAAGGTAAGACCGGGTACGAGATGTACTTATTTTGTAAACAATTGGAAAACATTGGATGTGAGCGCAGAAAAGGGCCCATTAGGTACACAAATCACAATCCAAAAATTTTACCATAGATTATTTTTTTCCTCTACGAAAAATCTTTTGAAATGAAGCTATGGTGCATAGTTTTCAGGTATGGTGTTTTGATAATTCATCGTACTAAGTGAATAGCTTGTCAGGTTTTATGGACGGTATAATGTCGCAAAATACCCATTTCAGCTATGTTTAAAATCATTTGACATGTAAAATGATTCACTGAAATACTTGCTTGAGATTCATATATCCACCTTATGCAGTGAAATTATCAAAATATCCATAAAATTCTAAAAGATAAAATCTTATACATTTTCTGCACAGTGTAATTTTGCTGTAATCTCTACATCTATTTAAGAATGAACTATAGGTCAAAATCTTACGTTAATTATATTCAATGCTTTCATACAGTTTTAAATAAACGAGAGGCGTCTACAGCGGTTCATATTCTGAAGAATCGAATTTCCTACATTTCTATAACGAATAAACACATTATAATGATAATTTACATAATTTATGGGAGAATTTAAATATCAACCAATATTTCACACATCATGTATTTTGCATTTCGCATTGCAAATCTTCCTCTTATGAAAGTTGCATAAATATGTTGGTCTCTTATAACTTATGATTTTGGGCTATAAATTGAATTTTCAAATTTATATACATTTTGTAGCTTAAATTAGTTTGCAAAGTCAAATAATAGAATGCATTCAGACATTATATATTACATCGCGATAACGCAAACAACCTCTAGCCAAATGGTATTTAGGTATTTGCTCTAGCGAACATATTCAAATTAGTGAAAGAATGTCTTGCCTACGGACATTCAATGGAGGAATTCTCTCCAGTCCAGACTCTCCTAATCCGACCTTTAAAGTTTGTCCGAGTGGTGTTCTGATTAGGGAGTTTCCACATGTACATCTAGCAAGTAATTATCACGAAGTGCGAATAACATGTATATACTAGTATATTAAGCGGTCATTGAAAGGTGTGAATGATTGTATTGTTCGACCTATCTATAGTGAACAATGGATGAAATGATAGCTAGGGACCCCAAATCCTGTTCGAGTGTTCGACCTATCTTTGTTCGAGTGATCTACTGTTAGATAATATGAAATAAGAAGGGGTTTCTCCGGGACTTAAGAACCTGTTCGAGGTATCTACTGTGTTCGAGTCAAAACTGTTCGAGGTTTCAAAGTTTTACTGTATTTAAATGAGGAGTTTTAGATAATATATATGACTATTACGTTCTTTTGAACTCATTGACAGACGAAACTAATCTAATATTATGCAATAATAATTAATGACTCGATTCTGTCAAAACGGTGAACTTATAGTTTACATTGGGTATATGTCAAGTACATGAAATATACGGCTAAATACAGCATTACAGGCTGTAAGAATGTAAAACTTTAAACTTAAATTAAAATTGACATAAAGTCATTCATATTTATGCTTTTGACAATTGAACTTACATATATACATTCGCATGTGTATTTTGCTTTATCATACAAATGTTTTAATTTGACATACTCCAGAAAACCAAACACAAGAATATATTTTCATGACTACAAAAACAGTGCCGGCGTTCCATACGTCTACATCAACCTCCAGGTCGTTGTCCCTCCGCCCAGTCTCCGTCTTTTTAATCTTGGGTTATCGTACTTATACCTGTGACAGTGTGAAGGGGTCTCAAAGACACGAAAAAAGCAATAATTGAATGGGAAATCCGCGCTATACAACAGGTAAAACTACCTTTCACCACTGCTGTTTATTTTAGATAATGGTGATCGAACACGGATAGAAACAATGGCATCCAAGAGCAATATAATTGCCTCCGAATCTCCAATCACAGCAACATATTTCTTCCTTCATTGAAATAAATTACTCATTGTTCTGAACCCAATAAAAAAAACTGCCGATTTTTATCCAGGTAATTTGTATGAGTGCAAGAAATCTAAACAATTGAAGGCATTCGCAATATGAATTTTATAGTATGCTTAAAACTTAGACCTAGTGTTGAGAGGCTTTCGATATGTATGTGGCAGTCATATCAATTATCCAAATGTTATTGAAGTATATAAGCGATTTTCCTTATGTGTTTTATTACTTAAGATAAGTGAAAAATTATTCAAATTCTTGACCGCATACAAAATGTGTATGATTTGAAGTAACTACTACATGTATATGCATCATCCGCATTTTATCAAACTAATCGAAAATTTCTACATCTGTTCTGTAGGTTGACAAGAACAGGTTCAAAGGAAGAGTTCAAAACGTGTTGACATAAACATTCATGATTTCCCCTACAGCAGCCTCAGTTTGTTAAGCTCCTTGAATACAATAAATAACAAATATCATCTAAATTATATACCCCATGACAATGACGCACATTATCGTTTGAGAATACGTCAATCACCCATTAAATATATTTAAATATTCACCTTCCTCCTGTCGGTTTATTCTCTGTGTTAACAGTCTATGTGTGTATTTGATATTTGCTATTAAGTAGTACTTGGACTAGAAATAAAATTATTGACGGATAAGTAGCAGGTGGTCATTTGCTTTCTTGTTGAGCATATTTGTATGGAGCTCAGTCTACATATTGGATATTCATTATAGTATATTCATGAAGTTGTGAACCAAGTAATTAGAGATGAAATATAAACGTCTATATATCCAACAAATAAAATTCTAGATCAATTGCGTGGAACTGTATAAATTATACATACGGCTAACAAGTACATGGGACAATATATTCCATTCACGGAGCTATGTAATCAGAACTGTCGAATGTATATTGCAAATAAGGCTATGTTTCAAGCATGTTATTGTAGTAAAGCTTTTGTTTTTCAATTAGAAGCTTGATCATAAAGTCTGGTCTATCATTTGTTGTGCTATATTATGGGGAAAATATCACGCCATTGGTCATGCAGTACTATGATTTCATGCATATGTAGATTAAATACAAATATTCGCCACAAGCTAAACACGCGAAGTATACTATTCATATCAAACTGCTTTGTGGTCATATATTAGCCACAAGCAGTACTACTCAAAACTTTTATTATCATAAAATCATCAGTAAACCTACATAAATTTACCAATAAAAAGGTTAATTTGCACCTTTTTACAATTTTTGTCACAACATCGAAATTATCGTATATGTTAACAAAACATTGATAAATTATGTATGTTTAACCAACAAAATCAATTCTACTCAACATTCTTCCGGTTACCAATTCGTACGCAATTGTTTTTTTTACTGAGTGATGTTTTGTAAAGTGTATCAAACAAATGCATGAAAGAATTCATTGTACTCGACAAACAATTGCGAGCTATATACATAAGGCCCATATTCAAAAACGCTCAGTAACTCCACTCACATTGACTGAGATAATTAGATTTACTTTTCTAAAGGTCAGTGCTTCTAAGTGTGACTTCGCCCAAATTTTTCGTATGAGCAGAGTATTCATTATTCATTTAAAATGTAGAACAAAAATATCCTCAGAACTATCGTTTGATTTCTACGATACATTCATTTATTGACAAAATACTTGTTTGATTACCTATGATACAGCAATAAATTCAAATAATAGTGTAGTTATGGATAATGTCTGTGCAAATATGTGAAAATACGACCTGTCTAAGGGAGTGTAATCCATATACCCATCCTCTGGTCTATTGCATTAAATCTCAGTTAACTCCCTTGTGAATTATATATCTGAATGTTAAAGGTCTGAAACGAATTTCTATACATGTGTATAATTACTTACATACAGGGAGTATTTAACATGTTAGCACGACCTGTTTCTGCACTATCCATACAGATTCGTCTACTGGATAATGTGCCAATCGGTCAATTCATTTCAAGGATGGACAAGCAGTGCCTACGAAAGGAACAAAATAGTTTCTCTCGAAAACAAAATGACTTCAAAAAGGGTATGTTTATCTAGATATAGGTAATATATTTAATAAGTAAACTTAACACAGCCGACAAGACCAGCGCATGCAGGTACACATTGACTACACTGTGTATACTGGTCAAAAGTACAAACCCGCCAGTGCTATTCACACATAGCTTTTAAATAGCTACTGAATACAGTCTGTTAATTTTGACTGCAAATATGTATAACATTTATAATTGAAATGTATTGAACTATCAACAAAGTTGATGACAAAATAATGTTCATCGTTTCCGTTCACATTCTCCCAATGTAGTGAATATTATCAAAATACAAAATAGTGGGTAGCTCTTTTGACCAGTGTATAGGGTATGATATAAGGGAAGCATTTGGCATTTAACTTTCAGCCACGGACAAGGGTCTCTAGCGCGACACGTCCTTCAGATGCTGCCAACATGTGTACCTTTTTTCATAGCTGTTTTATGCCTGTGGCGTTTAACACAGGAGACGCAATAATAATATATGAAACGTACATAACAACTTGAAAGGCCTAAGTGTGACATTGACTTTCGAAATAGACCTAACGTTTACACACGACATATCGTCTTTATACGGATTTTATTCATTTGAAAATTCGTCCAAGTCAGTTGAAATGCATTCACGAAAAGCATTTAAACAGCGGTGACTTTACAGGCTAAAATCAAGGTGAGGTAACCACAAGAGTAAAACAAACACTGTCATATACCAAAATGTTCGTCAGGGTCTGTAGTTTATCAGACCACCGGCATAAACTTTTTAAAGTTGGTGAAAACATTCACAAATTTTCGATTCACACATTCATAGAGAAAACCTCCAATTTTATTACTGGAAATTAATATAATTTATTACGTCTGTAATTGTGTACAAATGAAATGCTCCAATACATACTGTGAATGACAACATATTATATATATTGTGTCAAAGCCTCTTACAATTTCAAGGTCAGAGTACAGAAACATATGAAAATCTCAGCTCACAAGGTCAAACAATACCTTTAGTCGTAATAAGTAACTGAATAGGACACAGTATATTAATTCACAAGGCAAATGTTGCAAAATACATTCCTGGTTACTAGTATCGCAATTACTCCTACCTCATACTAGTGCAACTTCAATTTGTAACCTTAAGAACCATGCACTTAACTTTATGCAACATTAACGATACATGACCAATGGCGTGATATTTTCCCCATAATATAGCACAACAAATGATAGACTAGATTTTATGATCAAGCTTCTAATTGAAAAACAAAAGCTATAATACAATAACATGCTGCACTGCAAGTATTTTTTGTTATATGTGCTAATGAATAGTTTGTTAACTTTGTACATTATAGTTATGTAATTATTTAACTACATATAAATAAACTACATTTAGATTCCACAAACCTACATAGACGTGGTATTAAATTGTGTTTCAAATGACAAAGCTTTTACTTACATTATGACGTTACTGGAAAATATTTGTTGACTATATTGTCATCTACGGTACTGGCCAGGATAGTGAAAATATATATCTATACATGCATTGCTTTCACAAGCTTAATTGCACGATTGCTCATTTGAAGAATAAACATATCACATTATTTACTCTACAAATCTTGAAAGATGCACACCAGATCACGGGTGGAGCTTCTGGTTGACCCATTAGCATATACAAACATGTACTGCTGAGGACAATGTGCCCGAAATAAAATGGGTTTGGCAAAGTTTGCATGGCTGAATGACAACCCTTCCAAATAAACAACTATAAGTGCTCCTGAACAGGTGGAGCAGCAAAATGTTCTTATTAATGGTTGGAAGTTTCTTTGATTTGGAAGCTTTGTTTTAAGGCCATTTTCAGACATTTTTCAGATATTCACATTGATTTATACCACATAACAAACCAATACATTTAAAACAGTCATGTCTACGATCAGGCAACAAAGACTCATCATCAACTATCAAAGCCATTTTCTGCAAGTTGCTGGCTTCATCCAGCAGTACTTTAGACACATCCTTCTTCAACCATACCGAAGAAGGAGCTACATGTGTCATAACCAGTAATACAGTATGCTGACAACAGTATATTCATCTACTCAAGAGACAAACTTTCTACGAATTTGTGAACTGGAATAAACGTTGAGTAGTCCGAGTATTGATATCTTCTACCCGTATTAAAGAATAATTCTCGTACTCCTTAACTAAAGTTACGGTGAATGAGCAGAACCAAGACATCGGCATCAGGACTGAATACCACGGCTCCTTTGGCTCATGGACTACCACTGTATCTGACATATTCAATTATTGCATAGGTTACGAATATAATAACACATTTGCACTGTACATAAATGTATACGGAAAACGTGAGGCCAATATCTATGAATATGAACCTGGTGTGTCGAGTATCTGATATTGGCATACTTCGGGTGTGCTGAATATTGATATTTGGCATACTTCGGTGTGACATCAATGTTTAGCTCATCGACGTTCGGAAATGGAACATTAAACAGACGGCCGACGTTCTAATGGCTGATCAGCCTGTTGGGAATTAGATGTCGATGTTCGTAATTCAAGTTTGCCAAATCTGTGTGATAGACTTTTAGAATTTCAAACATTCGTTACGAACCAGAGCTATAGATCTATTTTCTAGAAAAATGATTCTAAATTATTTCTAAAATGTTCAATTATTTCCAATACATTATTCAACTTGTTTCTGATCACATTAAAGAATTCCAACTGTTGTCGAATATATTCAATTAAAAGGTTATGAAACAGGACTGGTGTGCCTGGTATTGTCATACTATATCGATATTAGCGCGAGGGGTTTACTCTCCTAGTATGCCAATATCGCCGTAAGGCACACCAGCCCTGTATAATAATCTCTAAGTATCAGCTTCTTCCTGGTTAAATCATTGGTCATGTATAAATGCAAAAAATATTATAATGTCGTGGAACGATGTCCTGAGCATGCTCACTGATGTTTTTTTGTGTAGAAGTTGGTAAGTTGATGTTTACTTTCAGTCCTAGAAAGAACTACTCTCTTCCAGTCAATGCTTCAGTATCTGAATGACATTCATACCATCAAACAATACTGCCAAAGCCATAGATCTAATAACTTCACATTTAAAGCAAGACCAGTCACATTCATAAGAAAGCTTTACGTGTGATCTTGACATCTGAGCTTCAGACTAGTATATGGTCTTACAGGTTACACGTTTTTCTGATATGATTTAGATTAATTGTGGTACAATTTTAATTATAAATTGGATCATGGAAAATATACAATTCAGACAAGAATATACCTGGATCATGCCTTAAGCGTACATGGGCATTACTTAATATTTGCCTCGTGTCAAACGCGTGAACAATGTCACGAATATCAAACTGGATTGTAGTATACATGTTGTGTTGTAAGTTTTATCCATTAACCGAGAGAACAATACAAACCAAGGGTAATTCACAATATTATAACAACAATTAAATTCCAACAATTGTTAACAAGCTTGGGACGAGGTTTTCGACATGTGCATATTTTGATACATGTCTGAGGAGAAATTCGCCAATTTTTCACGAAATGACATAAAGTAGGTGTCTTATGAAAGAAACATTATTCATACCTAGAATTCGGTGCATTTCAATGATACTTTTTGATGTGCAATTTCAGTCGCGGAAAGAAGTCAGGTGCGAAAAGCGTTAGACTCCATGTTGTACATCAATAATATACTATGGAAGGGATATAGGAAGGGAGATAACTCGTGACTATCACCTATGGGGTCAACTATTATTTAATGAAAATCCGTACGTTGATATCAGTAAAATGTAAAATGGCGACCTCCATGTGTAATTATTCTACAACTGGCCTACAAAACGTTCATTATCAAAGATAAAATGTATATGCAAACTTCGCAACAGGCAAACTATTTGCTTACCAACCAAATCTTATTACACTTAAGGTCTGTCTTTGCCCACAGCTGTGTAAATTAAAATTAATATACGCGTATCTCCACAAAAGATACTGAAATCTCTAATTTTATATTCAAATTATTCAAATATATAGTGAATGTCCCGAGGAGATAATAAAATGAAACGTCGCTGACTCCGTGTCTATCTATGTATCTATTAACTGTATCATATGTAATTATGTATCAATAATTTGAATATCATTGATTCCGAAAACAGTCGGCCTTGATTGCAAGGTTGCTTGATTAATGAGCTAAAATTTAGAAGATCAATTGAAAAGTGGTACATAAACATACGGTTGTATTAACGATGTAGTTGTGGCGAAATTTACTTTGATTTATATAATGTCCATGATATATGTTATTTCTCGTCACACTCGGTTGTTTTATTTATAAATCACAAGAACATTTCGAAGTTTCGTCATTCCATTTATATTTCGATAATGTGATCAATGTAACATTAAATTTCACACTATTCAAGTTTTAAATTTAAAATCTAACCTGTCCCAACTTAAAATATAAAACTACATATGGTACACGTGCTTCGTTTATATGGTCTGGTGGACGGTGACAACATTATGATAATGGTGGTGCTAACGGTACCTTAGACATGAGGTCATCGGGGATAGCACCGTTATGAACGGTACAAAGTACAAGTTAACAGGGCTAAGAAAGGTTCGCGTTCTCTTCCCGACAGAAGTCTTTAAGTCGTAGTGTTGAAATGGTTTCAGTGATTATTTAGTGTAACATGCAAAACAAGCATATTGATTATAGTAAACATTATGTTATCATATTGTAATATTACTTTCATGATATAATTTATTTCACCCACATATTTTTACTTACATATTAAGACCTACCCCCCACAATAATTTAGCATCATTTTCCTTTAAATCAAATTATGGTAATTGAACATTCGCTTTTAATGCTCGTGCGGTATTGAACTCTACTCCTGTAAATATACGTTGTATATCTAATACAGATACATTCAAAAATAATTATAGGACATATTTAATTCTGTATCAATAATATTTTATTATTGTATACATTTGTCTTATGTAAGGTGTCTGTGGTTGTTTTATTTTACTTTCAGATCATCTTAACTTTTGTAGCTTTTGGTGATCTCATTTATTTTTATAATTAAGTTGAATGTATGAACATGTGTAGATGTGCAGGTATTTTTAATGTTGAGTTTTTACATTGTTGTTGTTTGTTTGAAGACCACATTGTACCTGTAGCTTTTTGTGTTATTTTATAAAATAAAAGATTTTATTGTTATTAAACATTCAACATATACACGTATCATGGGGAGTCCCGTCGTTTGAATGCATGTTTACGATATTGTAAGGTTGATATTAAAGCAAATTCGAGATTTCAAACACAATAAGACTAATACCAGTAAGCCTCAGTAAGCGTTTGCAGTGCATTATCTTCAACCGATATTGAATCATACATACACCCAAATTGTTCACTTCTTATTTTGACATTTTCTTATTTGTTACTTAATTTTTACACATACTGCAATCTTTTGAAACCCAAAATTCACACATGGTTGCTATACAAAAATGCTTATAAAAGTTTTCATCAATATCAATAAACATAAAAACACGTAGATTGATCAATTGGTAGGAGTGTTTCAGGGTACGTATAGCTCATGTATGTATGAGCGAACATGCACATCCGACACCATTTTTACATTGTAATCGCTGCAAAGATAACCGTCCATATTGTTTAAAGGTTTTGGTGTTTAATCTTTCCGTAAACATATAGGTCTCCGTCTTCTTTCATCATGGCGACATCTCCGGTTCTAAGCCAGCCTTCGCTGACAATTTGACTATTTCTTTCTTTGTCGATGTAGTACAAAGGAAAAGTTCGGATAGATCGTAAGTAGAGTTCACCTCGTTTTCCTAATGGTATGATTTCACCATTTGTATCAAAGATTTTTAACTCTAAACCTTCCCGTAATTTGCCAACATGAAATTCTTCATAAGACGTTGTAGTAAGTGTTTGATAGGTTATCGCGCCTAATTTTGTGGTGACGTAAATACATTCTAGGAATGGTGCGATTCGGTCAAATATTTCTCGATGCCAAGCGTCATTAGTTCGTCCGTCCGATATAAATATCTTCAATGGCCAGTCGTCTGGTATTTCTATCTGTAAAATATAGATCGTGAAAATTAATCGGTGGAATTTGAAAAGTACTGCAAACTGTCTCAACGATAGCTTGATGCCAACGTGGGTCTCGTTTATGTGTTGAGAACGGATGAAACAATACAGAATGCACATAAAACATGTTTCATTTGGTCAGTTAACATAGTTGAAAGGAATACCTTGAAATCGACATAGTTCATTGCACTACGCTGACTGACAAGGACTTATATTGGTTTATATAGATAAACATTTATTTTAAAGTCACCCTGATAACCCTTATTACGGTATCAACACATCAAAACTCTATTGATAATCACGTTTGTGATTAATACGAGATCGTTGATGACATATTATACTTGTGTGTACTTGGTTGGGTGCCATAAGCATTCGTTTAACATTTACGCAGAACTTACTTACTTTACATTGATTGTTAAACAATAAACTACAACTTACAAACATATCACTCACTCGCGATGACCGCTTCTTTGATTTCTGACCAGTACTCGCGCAGACATTATTTAAATAAGCGGATCAAATTCGCCCATGGCTATGTTCGAACCCTCGACCTTCAGGAGTCAGACACCGCAAGATATATATTGTGGTTATAAATTTTGCATTGTGGCAGACATGATGAAGGGATACAGATAGTGTTGTGATGTATAAAGAATACAATGTAACACAAAATGCGTATGTACTTGCCTGGCGTGATATAAGCTCTTTTGTGATTGATAACGGTACAGTCATCGATAAACACTTTTCTTGTAGTATGACATCGATGATATGTGCGATTTTATCAGTGACTTGTTTGCCAGTCTCCCACAGCGTTACAACTTTTAATCCGCCTCGAACATTATGAGGGAAACCATACTGGAGAGTAAATAAACAATCACCAAAGACAAAGTAAGGTCGCTCTGAATGGTAGAAAAATATCTTGCCATTGAATCCATGGGTTTGTCCACATAGCGTTTTAGTATCGGCATTATTATTCGATCCCAGGAGATACGCAATGTCACTTTCATTCACATCGGGAAGTTTTATATCTGTATACCGGGGTTTTATCATCTCGTTAATGACTGCCACACAATCGACATTTACTTCTGTGTGTTTTCTTGGAAGAACTAAAAACTTCAAAAACTTCAGCCGCTCTGGAGTAGTCTCAATAGGCGATTCTAAGTCCTTTATTAACGTTTTAGTCGTATCATTGGCATCCTTGCTCATTCCAGGATCTATCACCAAAGCCACACACGTTTTGAGCTCTTGCATGTATTCAACAAGTTGAGTACCACTCTGTTCCAGTAAGGACGAAGGTGCAGGGCAGCATATACCACCAGCAAACATTATCCCAAACACGGCATAAACATACTCCGGGCATATATTCATACACACGCAAACAACATGTCCAAGTTTCACACCAAGATTCATCAGACTCTTTGCCATATTACTTGACTTCGAGTACAGCTCTCTCCATGTGATGGTCTGTCGATCTCCATTTGGACAAACAAATACGTACGCTTCCTTATGTGGACGCTTTTCTGCATAGTACCGCAAACACTCGGGATATGTCTTAAGGGTTTTATTAATGTCGTCGCTTATGGGTATAAAACTGGTGGTATACTTCATATCATTTAACAAACTCATTTTTATAAAATGTTGAAAATGAAATGTGTGTCCTTTAACAATAAGAACATGAATTTATATAAAGGTGTGCATAATGCGCGGTAGTTGGTGATTGCATTTACCATATCATTAACTCAAATCTACACTCAATTTATTCTGAATGTTTGCTTTAAGCGCTACGATACATTATCAAAGTCAACTTGCTTAAACGCATACAGACGGACTTAGTTAATGCGAATTCATCGGGTCCAAATGTTATTTCGAATAGCACATGGTCTCGATTAGCCCATTTCTATTTGAGGTGCCTATTCATCATCGGGACCTGATATATAGAAAGTTGTCGAATGAACGAGGTCCGACTGTATTCATATTTTGAAATAGGCAATATCATTGATTATTTATAATAAGAGCTACTGGCCAAATAAAGATCACATAGAGAAATACATTGGTACGTATGTATACTACAGCCTTTTATTTAGGTTAGTACCACTTAAAATGGGAGTACCAGTTAAGTAATGGAAACGTTACAGTTAAATCAAAGATATAACTCTATCAAATGTTTGTACAGAAATATTGACGTTATTTTATATTCAAATCATTTTTAAAAACTGTCCATACATCATTTCATATAAAACATGTAACTTAATCACATATTAAACTAGTTGGCACTGGGTTAAAACGCAAAATGCATAAGACAGTGCCTCTCCACACAGACCTCCTGGAAAACAACAATCTATAAAACACAGGGCATTTGAGGAGGCTCAATGGGACATGCGTAAGGGAACAGGGGCGCAAGGAATGGCCTGGCCGACTATAAGAGATAACTTGGAGAATCAAACAGGACAGACAAGGTAGGATAAATGAATGGAAAATATCACAGGACAAGTCAAGACAGCTGGCAACAATAGACCAAAAATTGGGAGAAAATAACGTGTATATAAATTGCACAGGGGAGAGGGAAATTTAACATACGTTAAAAACACAAAAATAAATAATAACCATACAGCGATTTACAGCCGTAGAACTGTCAGTAAAACTACAATATCTCATGGTTAACTATCTTTACGACACCGTTGGCAACGGGTTTTCTCAGAATTATTCCCCGCAACGTCAATAAGTGCAACTGACTCGCAGAGATTATTTTTATTTATAATACTTAAATGAAATTTGTTACTGTCATTAACCATTTATGTACAGTTTCATATTTGGTTAGGTAAACAAATGAACAAAACATGAGCATAATATATCTTTAATAAAGTATAATGTTTCAACATTGTAGTCATAAAAATGTAGTCATGACTGTTTTGTTTCATTTGACTCTTTATGGTTAGTATTTCATGTAGTTTATCCAGCCATCCATAGTGAAGGCGTTATAGATGTTCATGAATGACAGAGACATATGTTATAAGTAACAATCCTAATGTTATGTATATTTCATTTTACTATATAACCTTTACTACATCACTACATTGTTGCAGCTGAATTAAAACCAATTTGATCTATATACATGTACATAATATTGTCTTGGCGTGTTTTATTACAAAAATCCAACAGAAGGGATATAACTCATGCATTGTTACTTTAATTTAATACAATGGTTGTGTCCCTTTAGTCATTGCTTATGAGGTAATACAAACATAGTCATTATTTCAACCTGTTCATGTCTACCTGGAAGGCGGTAATGCGTAGTGGAAGATTAATTGAATGAATATATCCTGAACCTAATAATTGTTCAAACAGTCAACTAATTTGCAGCATGTGATACAGCACATTTACAAACATTTAGTTTTACAATCATTAGTAATGTGCGTACTGTTCGTCTTCTTTACATTTCAATTTGTATATAATATCGGGTTGAGATATGATAACGATGAATATTATTCAATGTTACTTTAAAGTTAATGCAGTATGTGTGTGTCCATCAGAGTACTGTGTGCATATGCCGAATATTTGTATTTTGATGCGGTTAAAATACCCCATCTACTTACGTAAATACAAACATAGATTTGTAAATAATTTCTAAACAAGACGATTTCAATTTTTTCTTAATAATAGACGGCAAAAAGTCTTCCAAAAAAATACTCCATGCTTTGAGGTGATAAATGAAAAAAAGTCATAATTAATTTCAAAACAGCTCATTTACATGTAGATATATGAAGATAGATAAACAACCCTTCTTTTGCATCAAATATGATCATGTTTAATATATTTTAGGCATACACATAATACAGAATAAAAACATTAGGCGCAAAAGTCTTCAAACGCTGTGATAGTAGATATATTTAAACATGTATGTTTCACCATCATTAAGTAATGATGACATGTGGAGGAAGAACAAGTTATAACAACACATAAAAGGCTATATTAGTTCATCAGTAGAAAACTATACAAAACAATAAATATAACGACCATGCATATATACTTCTCAGTTAGTAAATACATGTACATGTAATACGTTCGCGGTATTGAAATGGAAACCGATAAATGTCATCGCCTGAACTTAATCAGCGAGAGAAACTTCCTGAACGGGACATCAGGGGATTTCGCATTTATGCTTCCCGATCAATAAGTGTGTTAATAAATTTAGATTGTTCTTCCCATTCCGGAAGCAAAATGTCATTCTGGTTCCAAACTTGTCATTCATTAATGTAATAGAAATGAAATTGTTCCTGGGAACGCCACATGCACAAGGCCATTCCTCCCTAAACAGACCCCACATAGACCCCAATTAAATAACAGGCTACAAAACATTAGGCACTGAGGAGGTGAAAGGGTAAACATGTATGGAAATATGGGTGCAAGGGCAAACATGTATGGGAACATAGGTACAGGGAATGGTCTGTTCGACCTTAAAGAACAACTATGGAAAATTTAGGGGGGCAGTAAGGGGGGAAACAGATGGATACATCACAGAACAAGCAACAATAGACCGAAATGGGGGACATTAATATTATATCAAGTGAAAGAACTGCACATGGGGCAAGAGGAACTTAACATACATCTAAAACATAATAGAAATAATGGGCCCGTTTTATCAATATTCGTACGAACGAGCGTTCGTCAATTACGATATGTTCATACGAATCTTCTTACAAACATACTTACGACCCTTATTTCAACGCGTTCGTAAGTATGACAGTGATAATACGAATAAAAATGTTCGTGCGAACAGCAAATTAGTACACGCTCTTCGCGGGGAGATCAAAAGAGACGTTTCTCGCGTGTGTCAGGACACTTTGGATCACGGACATTACGGACCAGACACATCGAACCAAAATTATTAATTAAATATGATTTAGCCAGTTTAGCAACAGCTCTGAATGAAGCCCATTCAAATAGTTTTGCGCTAAGATGAGCCAGATATATATTAAACACAGCGTCTAATATAACATATAAATTTGACCAAAAATTGAATTTTCAAGATTGCATTGCATGTATTTTTAAAAAAAGATTTCATTATGACTCGTCAAAGTAGAAAGAAAGAATACATACAGGCATTATATTGTGTTGCGTTATTGTAAACATATTCTCGCAACTTATTCAAAATACTAAAGAATTTCTTGTCAGTTTTAGTTTGAATGGAAATTCTTTATACGTCAGTATAATGAAATAAAATGTATTTAATTTGTAATATAAGTTGACACGATAACAAACGGTTGAAATGAACTATATATAACTTTTTTCTTCTATATTTAAAATGAATTTTCATGTTGTGAGTGACATAAAACTGTAAAATTATTGAAAATATGGAAAAAATATTCACATTTGGTTCAATTAGAAAGAAGCTATTTCCAGACCGCTGTTATTTTCCCAATGCCTTCACTCTATTACCACGATATTTTGAAGTTTTAATAATACTACATACTTAGACATGCAATTGTTTTCTTCATCAAAAACCGTTCAAGTTTGTTAAATCTCCACCACCTTGCATTTAAATTCTTGTCATGTATTCTAAAACTTTAAAGCGTCAAGGAATATTCATGTAAAACATGAAGAAATTCTTGCGACGGAAACTATCTTCATTTTGCTGAATTTGAAATAATTTGCGATAACTTCGGACCATATCTATGGACACTACCGGCCATCAATCGGAAGACCTAACGTCACAACCACTGTAATTATATTGATTTGTAAGAATTCATATAAGTAATAATATAACAAACCATTAAATTGCCAAATGATAATAATTAATCTGCATTGATATATGTTCATTAATTTCATGCCTTAACAATTTAAAATTAGGCATAGCATTAATAAGATAATAAAATTCTATTTTTAAAATTTGTATGATACAGTTGATACTGTACTTTAAATATAATCCATACATTAGTTCCATGTACAATTCCAAATACACTCTATTCTTATTCCATCTTCAATTACCTTTTTTATTGTCAGAAGTTATTATAACTTTGATTGACTACTGTATCAGCTTGTATGTATGGAATCATCTTATACTTTATAAGATAACAATATAAGTTTATTGATGTATTTCATTATTTTGTTCAGTTATGCCAGACAATTTATGTAATATGAAGTAGATGAATTGATAACAAAAGTTCACAACTGTTGCTGATTAATGTGAAATATTGATATCATTTGTGTTACGAACGTTACGAATGTCTATAACCATTTGTAGCATTTTCGTTGACACTTACGAATTCGTAGCAACTGCATGCGTACGAAAATATAGGTAACAGCTCTTGAGATCGTAAGAACGTCGTAAGAAAATCTTACGAATATTTAGTGTGTAAGAACGTTGATAATAACCCTACATAGTGGGGGTTTAAATCGATTTAACTGCTAGCTAACCTCACTCTTAAGCGCTATATGGTCATTGATTTCAAACATATACACATATAGTGATTGAGTAGGCTGTATCACATATATATATACAATAACATATACATTGTTTATAATCTGGTACATGAAACAAACAGCTGTACACTGAATTTGCTCTCAGTAACTTAATTAACCCACGAAAATAACTGTAGAGATTACCGTAATATTTAAATTGATTATGAAAGTTATGAAAGTTATGTATCCTTATTCTTCACTCTAACGTGTTCCTACACATATCAATTTTTATAAGCTTGCATGTTTACTTTTGAGAAACAAGTAAGCTAAACGTATACGAACATTTTCCGCAGCTGTACGAGGTAAAGAGAAAACACGTTTATGCTAAATCAAAACTTAATTTATTTATTTATTTAAAAAGATACGCAAGAATGGTATCAGTATCAAAATCTATATTACTGGACGTACACATTTTAAACACAATCACTACAATCTCTTAAAAACAGGAACAATAACTAGGTTAACAATTAAGTTAATTTTGCCCCTTTTATACTGTATTTTCTTTCTTTAAATTACTACTGTACTTAAAATGTATTGTAAAACCACTACATTTTGTCTAGTCTATAGGAAGTGTAAATTGAACGTTATAAGAGTTCTGTGGATTGTGGGAGAGACAGGTTTTAGGCTCGTTACTGCACGCTACTGTTAACTTGAGTCATATGCTGAATAAGGTTCGTCCAAGGTGTAGTTTACCTTAATCATAAATTTATATATGATAAATTTACACGAAAATGACGTCAGGTCGCTGTGGTGTAGTGGTTAGCATAACGGACCGGCAATCCGTAGACCCGGGTTTGATTCCCGGTAGCGCCAGTGACCGATTTTTCGTGTTTCTCAAACATGACTTTATTTCACTATTTACTACAGCTGGTGTTAAGTGCTGTGTGGCGGATGTAAAAAAACGCCCCGTACTTCGTCCAACGAGTAGTTTTTCATATACAATCATTTTATATATGATAAATTTACACGAAAATGACGTCAGGTCGCTGTGCTGTAGTGGTTAGCATAACGGACCGGCAATCCGTAGACCTGGGTTGGATTCCCGGTAGCGCCAGTGACCGATTTTTCGTGTTTCTCAAACTTTATAACATGTAAACGTAAACTGTGGTTCTTGTAGTATGATAAACTGTCTGTCAGATCAATGCCAATATCGAGTAAAGCAATAACAAATGATACATCTCTCTTGTGTTTGCAACACGTAATTGTTTACAATTTTACAACTAATAATTACATTTATATGACATATTTTGTTAATAATAAATTAGATGCAAATTGTTACACTACTAGTAAATTGGGCTGAATCGACTTTAAAGTATAAAAAAATTAAAGCAGTGAGGGATACACTGGCATTTTTAAGAAATCGATGTAACTAAAAGAGAAAGAAAACGTAACACCGATATAAACGTAACAAAACTTATATACGTGTGCAGATATACATGTGAACGTATCTCAGTCAATACTAGTCTGATCTTGTTGCAATTTTCAACAAATATAGCGTATATACCTGGGATGATATTTATTTATTTCATGCTATAAATCCACGAACTGAACAAAATATAATCAATAAATGTGAAACTGCAGCTGATTGATTTGAAATTATCTAATAGCGCGTGTGCGCACCCTGACTCGACTCATCGTGGTATTAAAATCGATAAATTCAACCAGAGAATCATGTTCTACACATAGCCATTAGCCAATATACAAAATTTCATGTAGAAAAGTTATTCGCCATTAAAAACATTCACACTTATAAGTTTTGTTAAGTATATAGTGATAATGGGATGCCAAACATCTTATTGGGAGTGTGGTGTTATTTTAAAAAGGTTGAAACATCATTCATTATCTAGCGGATCCGTGGTCCAGTGGTAAAACGCTGGACTTGTAATCCAGGGATCGCTGGTTCGATTCCCCGCTCCATCATTGACCGTACTAACAGTCTTTCGGACGAGACGAGATGCTTTACATCGAGCACGTAAAAGAACCAGGGTGCTTCTGGAACTGGGGCATCTTCTGTATCATGCACTATCCTCCAAAAAGCTAATATGACTAACATTCTGGAGGCGTCGCCAATATGGGAAATAAACACAAATACAAAATCATTATCTAACTATTCATGTCACGCGAAGGTTGGTTAAATCGTACTTTATAACATGGCAATCCAACATTACAACAACAGATGCAACTACTCCACCAAAATACCATAGAACAAAACATTTAACGTGAATATATTAGGACGTAATTATTTAATTCTAAATTCAGTGTGCATTTGTATTTTGTTAGTTAGACGCCATGTCTAATATCGATTCACACACATTTTGCCAAGATGTTTTGAGTCTGTATTGTTCATTTTCATACTCCCAAAGAACACGCACTTTGTTACGAAACAACAATTGCAATGCAGGAGCCATCAATTCCTCATCAACGTTATCCTTTATCAGAAGCAGGACTGGTTTCCCCAATTGCAGCGCTTGATTAAATTCGCCTTCACAATATTTACTGCTACAGTAACTGTTTGAAATTACACTAAGGAAAACTGTAGACAGTTCAATACATCTCAAAGATTCATTGTGAACGTATCGACCAAGACGAAACTCAGTATCTCCCTGACACACAAGATTCCTGTCTGTATCTATAATCCCCTGAAGACCTTCGTTAAGGGGTTCAACAACATGTTCTCTAACAAAGTCTCCATCATCGCTGCTGTATGACAAAAATACAGCAAACCGAACTTCACCAAGTCTTAATTCATTCATAACGTCGTTTCTCTTTCTTTGTTTACGTACATGTTTCTTTCTCCTGTATGCAATGAGTGCTACGCAGGTGGAAATTGCACTTATTACGGACGTTATTATAATAAGTATGAGGTTCCGAGTATTTCTGTCACAAACATGTTGTACGAGTGTTACTGCTTCTTTATTGACTTGAAGTTGATCACCAGTTTCACTTCTACATGTAACGTTCCCAGACAATGTATCAATAAGTTCAGCAGTAGAGAGCCAACTTATAAACATTTTCTTCTCACATGTGTCACACATTACAGGATTACCTTTTAAGTCCACTTCTACCTTTTCATTGGCAGTTGTTCCTGAGTCAGTGATGTTGTTGTCTTCAACAGCTTTGACAGCTGCAGCCAGTGTATCAAGCCACTTCATTGATGCTTCATCTAGTACTTTAATATTATTGTTGGCAAGGTTTAAGACTCGAAGGTTTCGGAGATGATATAGCTTGAAATGAACTTGTTTCAATCTGTTTCCTGCTAGGTTTATTATTTCAAGCAGTTCATTACTATCGAAAAACTCCTCTGGTATACCAATGAAGCGATTAGAAGCTAAGCTAAGCTTTTTCACATTCTTTGCACCCTTAAGGAGTTTTCCGAAAAGATGTTTATTTTCCATATACATCACATGTAGATTATTTTCAGATAAGTCTAAGTCTGCAAGGTTAGGTACACAGGTAAATATACTAGGATGGATATATTCAAGCCCGTTATTTGCAATATTAAGCCGCTCAATGGAATTTAAGTCTAAGTTATCGCACGCAAATTCAATGTCTAAGCGACGAAAGCTATTTTTCATTGCTATGATCTCTTTCGTCCAGCTTTTAAAATAGCCCACACTGAAGATCTTAATAGTATTTAAATATATACCATGATTACTTATACCACTGGCATTCAGTATTTTAGAAGATAGGAACATGCTGGCGTGTTGTCCTGTATCTTTCCATGAAACATTTACGTTCGCTATTAAAACATTATTTTCGTTACTAGGAACCACGATATCGCCGAAAATACCGTAACTGTAATCTACTATTTCAATATGTTGGAAATCACTTGGCGTTGTATTATATTGGTGTACTTCACCAATTTCAGCACCAGACACATTAAGTTTCTTTAATCGATCTAAGTCTTTTATCACTTGTAACTCAAAAATTGCTATTCGAGTCTTGCTCAAATCAATGTGAAACAATGGTTTTTGCGACAAACATCTGCTGAATTCTCTTTCAATCTTCAAATGATCTCTGTGGTAATTTAGCTGTGACAAAATTAATTGCTCCAAGTTTGGCACTTTTTCACAACCGTTAAGTGCTGCATTTACTTGGTTCAGGTTCATTCTTACACATTTACTAAAATCTAGAATTCTTACATTCTTAAGGCCTAATAATGAATAAGGTTCGAGGATAACTTCTCTTTCGATATGTAAATGTAATTCTTCTAGCTCTTTTAAATTACTCAATGTGTCATCTTTGAATGTTATTACACGGTAATTAAATATGTCTGTGAATTTGAGATATTTCACACTTTGCCAATTATCAGACTTAAAGTACGTGTTATTTATGTCAAACATAAGGGTATGCTGCATAACATTTTCAATGTGTACTTTTTTTACTCCGTCTGGAATGTTCAAAGGAATATAGTTACACGTCCAAACGCCGTCTTTTGTGAAATCACAAGTTGTATTCACTCTTGAACCGAAGGAAATATATACCAGCGAAGTCCAAATAGTCGTGAAAAATGTAATACACATATTAATCTCCATTTTCCGTATTGTTTAACAAATCCTTTTAAACATGTATTATTTCTATTATTCAAATACGACTTCAATTTACGGTCGTTTTACTACATTCTGTAATTTCAACGCGGTAAATATGAATGTATAAGATCGAAAAGCCAAGTACAAATGATATAAGCAAATGCAGCGGTAAAAGCAAGAACATATTAATATGTGAGGGAAATTTAAACGCTCTATCTACTCTTTTCTTTAAATCGTCGACAATGAATGAGGTAATATTGAAATACAGCTAAATAGGTAAATCATATGTTTGAATACAGTGAACATATTGAAGAAATTGAAAAAAACATTCTTTTCAAAATCATTTCTATCGATCTATCTATTTAAATTTCAAATATGAACGTAGTAGACGGTTACAGGACGAATTCTATTCATCTTTTTACTACATGTATTCATGGACCTTGTAATTGTGGGATTATCCTACGCAAAGTACTAATAATAGACAGATAAGAAACGAGGGAAATACCCAATTGTCTACGTTTGCTCTGTTGACGTCACATGCACTAGTTAATGCACCACGACGCTATATTGGGACTTCAACACGTGATTGCGACTACAATATTGGACATATAACATTTAAAATAATCTAACATATCTTGATTTTATAAAAAAGCCTCCATTTGGCAATAATTGTGTATGAATGGTGTATGAAAAAAAAACATATTGATTTTAACCTTCACATCGATAAAACTGGCATGAATATCACACGACACGACCGAAATTAATTTGCAGCATGTGATATAGTACTCTTGCAATTATTTGTTTTTTACATCTAGACTACAAAGACTAATAATTAGGGTAATGTCTTATTTACATTTCAATTTGTATATAATATCCGGTGGATATATGAAAGTTAACGATGAAATTAGTTCATGTTACTTTAAAGTTAATGCAGTATGTGCGTCTCCAACATAATACTGGGTACATACTCCGAATTTTGCATGTTGGTGCGGTTGAAATACCTCATCCACTAAAGAGAATACCCACATAGATTTGTAAATAATTTCTAAACAAGAAGATTTCAGTTTCCACTTAATAACAGACTGCAAAAAAGTCTTAAATGTCCATGCTTTGATCACAGTGGAGGTGAACAATTGAAAAAAGTTATAATTAATTTCAAAACAGCTCATTTACATGTAGCTATATGAAGATAGAGAAACAACCATTCTATTGCATCAAATATGATCATGTTAAATATATTTTTGACATACGCATATTACAGAATGAAAAACTTAGGCGCAAAAGTCTTCAAAACAAACGCTGTGATAATAGACAAATTTAAACATGTATTTTTGCACCATCATTAGGTAATGATGATATGTCAAGGAAGAACAAGATATTACAGGGTATATTTGATTATTTCAAGCTGTTACAACTCAAATTCAAATGGAAACTTGATAAAACGAATGCCAGACATGGAAACAAGCGTTACGTTATTATGTACATATGAAATTATAAACACGTGTTAAAAAGCGAACATTTAATAACACAGACTTTCATAAGATGACAATTGTGTACGCATGTAAGATTGTTGTTGGCGCTTTCCCTTCTTGCATCCACAATAATTTAAATGAGTACAATCATTGTTCACTATCATTTTAAAGCCACATTTATTATTTTACTTTGGAGAACATTGACATTTTTCATGCCAAAAAGTACCAATCATTGGTAGGTGGTATAAGATGTGAAAAAATGACAATTGCAGCCCTACCGTTGATATTTGAGATAGTTTCGTGAAATATTAATTAATATTATGTCAAGACAATATCAAGAAGAACGATAATGACTATTTTGCAATATCTTTATCTCATGATCAAGGACACAATACGTAAAAGTATTAACAAAATAACCCACGAAAATGACAGCAGAGGTTACCGTAACATTTAAATTGCTTATGAAATGCGATCAAAACTTTATTTCTTACTTATGTATTCTGAGTCTCTACTCCAACGTGTTCCTACACGTATCCATTTAATTAGCTTGCATGTTTACTTAGTAACTGACTTTTGCGAAACAAGTTAGCTATACGTATACGACTCTATATGGACAATATTATGGAAGCCCTGGAGGGCCCTTTTGACTTATGTATGCGGACTTGTGACTTATGACTTGTGACTTATGTCTTGTGACTTATGACTTGTGACTTATGACTTGTGAGTTGTGACTTACTAAAATTGTATTCATTATATGAAATCGATTGTGCAGAAACACATGGTTAGTTAATCTGCATTTACTGCTTTTGGTGACCTATATAAGTCATCCGGTGAGTCAAGTCAGGTTTTAGGGACGGCGAAGCAAAATGAAATGCATGTTTGTGTGTGCGTCCTGTTGGGAATGACAGTGGCTGTGGTGCCAACCTATCTGCCTTCAACATCTATGAACGTTAAAAGGTCATCACTCATTGTGGAATATTTCAAGCAAGGTTTTAGATACAGTGAAATCCTCGGATTTTTGCTACTAAGGCATGGGATTTTGTTGTCAATGCGTCAACTAAAAAGGATCCTGCAAAGGTTGAACTTGAATCGTCGCGGTATGAACTTATATACTCCACTGAGAAGTGTTATTGATGTAGTCGACAGGGAAATACAGAACAGCAGACAATATGTTGGCTATCGAACGATGTGGCGTCGGTTAAAAGTAAATCATAA
This sequence comes from Mactromeris polynyma, assembly GCA_032209605.1. Taxonomy (NCBI): domain Eukaryota; kingdom Metazoa; phylum Mollusca; class Bivalvia; order Venerida; family Mactridae; genus Mactromeris; species Mactromeris polynyma. Next base: position 716,270 of record JASFXZ010000078.1, on the reverse strand, counting down.
TATACACGTAAAGCGTAATGATGTCAGGGATATAATGAGGGCACTGGATCCAAGTGGTGTTGTAATGCGGAAGGCACATCGTCTCCAAAGACGGGTATATTGTGCAAAAGGGCCAAACAACATTTGGCACGTAGACGGTTACGATAAGTTGAAGCCGTTCGGATGCTGCATAGATGGTGCGATAGATGGTTTTAGCAGGAAACTAATCTGGTTAGAGGTTTCTGACACTAACAACAATCCCAAATTAATTGCAAAATATTATTTGGATGCACTAAATGAGGTGGGTAAAACTCCTCGTATATTGCGTTGTGATGCTGTTTGTCTTCTACGGCAATTCTTTCGGAATGATGCAAACGACCCATTTACAGGGAGTCGAAGCGTTATTGTTGGAAAAAGCACTTCTAACCAGCGCATCGGACGATGGTAGGGAACTCTTCGGCAACAAGGAGTACAGTGGTTGATGAATTTATTCAAGGACTTGCGTGATTCTGGCCGTTTCAATGAGCTTGATCCGATACATTGCGATAATTTGAAATTCTGTTATATTCAGTTGATTCAAACCGTATTGCACAACAATGGAATGTTCATGATATAAGACCCTAGCACAATGCTGGAGTACAATACGGAAAACCTGACGTTATGTATTTTTACCAGAATTGTTTGGCGCTCATGATAACGACACAGCGATTAACAAACCTGATGTGAGATGTCGCAAAGACATGTATTCCATTTCTAAGAGAACCTTAGAGGAATTCAATGAGTTGGCACATCTTTAAAAGCCCGATCTTCAAAACTATAAGATGCAGATGTTCTTAGAGATACATTATTTAGTGGCAGGAATAGTTCAGGATTGAAAATCATATTTTTACTAAAGTTTAGTATGTCTTTTGTCAGACAGTAACGCTGTTATCATCAAGTGTTACAGTAAATATGTGCTACTGAAGTGGAGACTGCATTATATGCCTATAATAAAGGATTTATACTTTTATTCTTTAAATTTTACCCAGTATTTACTGGTGTCGATTGCTGTTAGTGCAAACATTTATAAATGCACTATTCGTTATTGTTCGTCATAGAAATGCTGATAAATATTAATAAATGTTTCTGTTAGTTATTTATTGTCGGATTGATTCAGTCGATGCATTTGATTTAAAGCTATTACACTATAGGTTTTGGTGTCGTTAAAATAAGTATTCAAACCTCAAGCCTTGGCCTATAAGACAAAATGAATATGATATGAGTGAGTGTCTTGAGTTTTACGACACCTCGACACGAGGAATGGTCATACGACATCAGAATATGATATGAAATAAGTACAAAGACACCACATGGCTTGAAATAGTATTCTCAAAGAAATTAATTTTAAATGCAACATGGTTCGCCATCTGGCTCATCAGCAAGTAATAATAAATGAATTTGACGTCATGACAGCGACGTCAAAAAATTAGTGCCAATGCAGTTCAATGCCAGGTATCATAACTCATAAACAAGTATTTATGTAGGAGTTACGATAGTCTTGCACTGAAACTTCGATTGACACCAATGATTTGACGTCGCTGTCATGAAGTCAACGTCATTTTAGATTTTATTGATTTACTTTCCTCGGCCGTACTTTTCTTTCATGAATACATATATGAATACAAAGTGTTCATGTCGTGTGTGAAATGTGCCTTCAGCTATCCAGCAGAAATATTTGATTATGCCTTGTGGCATATGACTTACGACTTATGCTTTCTGACTTGTGACTTGTGACTTGTGACTTGTGATTTGTGACTTGTGACTTGTGATTTCTGACTTGTGACTTGTGACTTGTGACTTGTGATTTCTGACTTATGACTTATTACTTCTGATTTCTGATATTATGATTGTTGCTATGAAAGTACACATTACCATCCAAAAACAAATAAAACACTTTTATATAAACATCATAATGATTATTTTAAAACTAATGTAGCAACTCAAATTAATCGATAAACAAGCTAAAACGGCATATTTCAAAAACAATGTTCATATCATTAGCCTGTGTCCAGACATTCACCATGCCCTTTCAAAAGGCAAATTCGCCACTTTAGTGCACAGCTGCATAATCATCAAAAATATGGTTTTTGATGTGTAGTCTATTTCTTCTTCTTGGGTTTTCTATTTCTCCGATTGTCAAGGACGTCTTTGATGATATGTTGCCTTCTATGCTTGTCCTGCAAATAACGTAATGGATGATAGTATGTAAAATTCCAATAATATATTGCCCAAATAACTAAAAAAGATGGAGAGTCATTGCATATCCCCACACCACCGCGCTGACCTTGGATACACGCACAGTGGGGGCTGATGACAGTTTTCTTTTGAAAACATCTAAAGCGTTTTAATCATATTCCTGACCAATCAACTTGATATGCAAGAACACGATGCCATTCTGACACCTACGTTTACGCCATACTGACTCAACCTACCTCTTACCTTCTACAGTTGGACGTCGATTGATAATAGTTCATTGTATACATGAAAATTGCTACATTCATCATTCTCATTCTCATTCAGGAAAATATTTTAAGCGCTAATAAAAAACCACACCAAGAACAAATGTTGGCACCTTAATTACGCACTGATAATATTCGAATAAAGTAAATAGAACTCACATCATACGATTCATCGTTGTCCGTCATCTTCCATGGGTCACCGTGTTCGTGCTTTAAATGCGCGGCAACGTTGCATAAGTCACAATTCATAAGTCACAACTCACAAGTCACAAGTCATAACTCAAAAGTCACAAGTCCGCAGACATAAGTCAAAAGGGCCTTCCAGGGCTTCCATACAATATTACTCTCATTTAACTTAAGTAAGTTTATTTTTCAAAATATATGTAGGCCGTGAGATAGAAACATATCAATACACAATACAGTAGCAAAATTTGACAGCAGCAAAGTATATCAATACAATGTTAGACATATCACACATCATACAGCAAACAATACATCTCAAATTAAAGTAATAGAATATGATCGAAAGTTTCGTTTCATTTTGTATATTTAGTTTGTAAAAATGTGAAGAGGTCAATAGTCACAACTGGGGTAATGACGGTGGGATGGAATTAGTGATTTAATATATAATTGTTTTAAGGGCTATATACCTTAGCAGGTGAATGATGATAGTTTTACTGGTATGCTAAACGAAATGGAATGTTCGACCATTGTAAGGAAAACAAATGTCTGAAGAAAACAAAGAATCTGTCATATCCCAAGCAATCATATGTATAACGAAATACGATGCCATCTGTGTTCGGAATTAAATATTAGAACATCGCATGGTTAAACAATATAGTATGGGCGCTTATTCTGATACCTCCATTTGAACGACAGGGGAATCAAAGTGCGGTGTGAGTAAATATGACAATATACGCAAATTGTCAGTACAAAAACAAACCCAAATTGTATATAATTGTGGCATACTCCGCATCTATATAGAGATACGAGGTAAAGAGACAAACGTTAACGCTCAATCAAAACTTAATCTATTCTTTAAACATTTACGCAAGAATGGTATCAGTATCAAATGCTGTATCCCTGGATGCAAGCATTTAAATCACACTCACTATAATCTCTTAAAAAACCGGACCAATAATTAAGTTAACTAACAAGTTATTGCCCTTTTCATACTAACTGTATTTACTTTCTTTAAATTACTTCTGTACTTAAAATGTATTGTAAATCCACTGCATTTTGTCAACTTTATAGGAAGTGTCAATTAAACGTTATAAGAACTGCTGAATTATGTGGATTGAGGGAGAGATAGCTTTTAGGCTTATTCCTGCACGCTACTGTCAACTTGAGTCATATGCTTAATAAAGATATATCATGTAAGTCAGATCATTGCCAATATCGCGTAAAGCAATAACAAATGATACACATCTTTGTGTTTGCAATGCTTCAAGGTGTAAACCCAAAATCTACCACAGACTTTGTTAGGTGTAAAGTGCGCATTTGAATTTGGTTAGTTAGACGCAAGGTCTAATATCGATTCACACACATTTTGCCAAGATGTTTTGAGTCTGTATTGTTCATTTTCATACTCTCAGAGAACACGCACTTTGTTACGAAACACCAATTGCATTGCAGGAGCCATCAATTCCTCATCAACGTTATCCTATATCATAAGCAGGACTGGTTTCCCCAATTGAAGAGCTTGATTAAATTCGCCTTCACAATAGTTACTGTTACAGAAACTGTTTTAAATTACACTAATGAAAATTGTGGACAGTTCAATACATCTCAAAGATTCATTGTGAACGTATCGACCAAGACGAAACTCAGTATCAAGATTGCTGTCTGTATCTTTAATCCTCTGAAGACCTTCGTTAAGGGGTTCGACAACATTTTTTCTTACGAAGTCTCCATCGTCGCTGCTGCGTGACAAAAATACAGCAAACCGAACTTCACCTAGTCTTAATTCATTCAACTAACTTGTTACAATCTGTTTCCTGCTAGGTTTATTATTTCAAGCAGTTCATTGCTATCAAAAATTGCACTTATTACGGACGTTATTATAATAAGTATGAGGTTCCCAGTATTTCTGTCACAAACATGCTGTACGAGTGTTACTGCTTCTTTATTGACTTGAAGTTGATCACCAGTTTCACTTCTACATGTAACGTTCCCAGAGAAGGTATCAATAAGTTCAGCAGTAGAGAGCCAACTTATGAACATTTTCTTCTCACATGTGTCACACATTAAAGGATTACCTTTTAAGTCCACGTCTACCTCTTCATCGGCAGTTGTTCCTGAGTCAGTGTTGTTGTTGTCTTCACTAGCTTTGACAGCTGCAGCAAGTGTATCAAGCCACTTCATTGATGCTTCTAGTACTTTAATATTATTTTTGGCAAGGTTTAAGACTCGAAGGTTTCGGAGATGATTAAGCTTGAAAAGAACTTGTGTCAATCTGTTTCCTGCTAGCTTTATTATTTCAAGCAGTTCATTACTATCGAAAAACTCCTCCGGTATATCAATGAACAAATAAACGCTAAGCTAAGATTTTTCACATTCTTTGCACCCTTAAGGAGTTTTCCGAAAAGATGTATATTTTCCATATACATCACATGTAGTTTATTTTCAGATAAGTCTAAGTCTGCAAGGTTAGGAATACAGGTAAATATGCTAGGATGGATATATTCAAGCCCGTTATTTGCAATATTAAGCAGCTCAATGAAATTAAAGTCTAAGTTATCGCACGCAAATATCAATGTCTAAGCGACGTTAGCTATTTTTCATTGATATGACCTCTTTCGTCCAACTTTTAAAATAGTCCACACCGAAAACCTTAATAGTATTTAGATAGATATCACGATTACTTATACCACTGGCATTCAGGATTTCAGGAGATAGGATCATGCTGACGTGACGTCCTCTTTCTTTCCGTTGAACATTGACGTTCGCTATTGAACAATTATTTTCGTTACTAGGAACCACGATATCGGCGAAAATACCGTAACTGTAATCTACTATTTCAAGATGTTGGTAATCATGTGGCGTTGCATTATCGTCTTTTACTTTGAACACCAATAACAGCACCATACACATTAATTTTCTTTAAGGCCTGATAATGAATAAGGTTCGAGGATAATTTCTCTGTCGATATGTTAATGTAATTCTTCTAGTTCTCTTAAATCACTTAATGTGTCGACCCCGAAACAAATCTGTGAATTTGAGATATTTCACACTTTGCCAATAATCAGACTTAAAGTACGTGTTATTTATATCAAACTTGAGGGTATGCTGCATAAAATATTCAATGTGTACTTGTGTACTCCATCGGGTATATACAAAGGAATGTAGTTACACGTTCAAACGCCGTCTATTGTGAAATCACAAGTTGTATTCACTCTTGAACCGGAGGAAATAATTACGAGCGAAGTCCTAATAGCTGTGAATAATGTAATATAAATATTCCGGATTGATTAACAAATTCTTCTAATCGTGTTTGTTTATATCTTTCAAATACAACTTCAATACATTAATATATAAGGATATTTAAACTTTAAATTGCCGACAATGTATATTTGAGGTAATATTTATTTACCGCTGAAACAGCAAACCTTAAATCTTATATCATTCATTTTGTTGGACGCACCGAGTACTTAACTGCCAAAAAATCCTTTCAAAACCATTTTGCCGACCTACTGACTTAGATTTCAAATCAATTTACATTTCTATAATATACATAATATTGGAAGAATTCCAGTCATGTATATAGTACATGTATTAAAAGATCCGTGTATATTAATGTGTGATTATCCTACGCAGAGTATTCATAATAGACGGATATGAAACTAGGGAAATACCTGATTTTCTACATGCACTCCGATGACGTCACGTGCACTAGCTACCGCACAACGACGCTATATTGTATATTAGATATATACCTTATATGGGATCAAATTGATGTACTGACAGTGAATTTGTATTTGCGTTTATTTATCGTCGCCACCGGTTTCCCATATGGGCGACGCCTCCGGAAGAATGTTAGTCATATTAGATTTTTGGAGGATAGTGCATGATACAGGAGATGCCCCAGTTCCAGAAGCACCCCTGGTTCTTTAACGTGCTCGATGTAAAGCATCATACACGGGACCTCGGTTTTTAAAGTCCCGTCCGAAAGACTGTAAGTACGGTCAGTGATGGAGCGGGGAATCGAACCTGCGATCCCTGGATTACAAGTCCAGCGCGTTACCACTGGACTACGGAACCGCTACAAGACAGTGAATGGTCTATAATACGTTATAGAAATTGTAGAAATTCAGAATATGCACCGCTATAGACGCCTCTTGTTTAATTAAAACTGTATGAAAGCATTGAATATAATTAACTAAGATTTTGACCTACAGTTCATTCTTAGATGTAGAAATAACAGCAAAATGACACTGTGCAGAAAATGCATTAGATAATTTATTTCTTAGAATTCTATTGATATTTTGATAATTCACTGCATAAGGTGGATATATCAATCACAAGCAAGTATTTCAATGAATCATTCAACGTGTAAAATGATTTTAAACATAGCTGAAATTAAATATGGGTGTTTTGCGACGTTATACCGTCCATAAAACCTGACAAGCTATGCACATATTAAGATGTATTTTCAAAACGCCATACCTGAAAATTATGCACCATAGCTTCATTTCAAAAGATTTTACGTAGAGGAAAATAATGATCTAGGGTTAGGACATATGTATACGCATATACCGTAGATGCCTCGAACAATAGAAGGCTCGAACTAATTGCTAGGTCTGACAGCAGTTCGAGGTTGACTTTTTCAATCATAAAGGGTCATAATCTAGTCATCTATGGGCGGATCTAGCTGATTTCGAAACAGAACCAAGCTCTCATGATACCTATCTACAGTATTAGTTTGGTCAACATCAGATAATAAATGAAAGCTCTATTGTATTCACAAGCTCAATTTTAGGATTTGTCCAATCTTCAAGGGCCATAATCCAGTCATGCATGGGTAGATTCAATGTTCTAATGGATATCTAACTACTGTATAAGTTTCGTAACCATTGGATAATAAAGGTGCTATTGTGTTCATAAGCTCTATTGAAGCAATTTTGACAATTTCATGAGCCATAATCCAGTCATGCATATGCGGATCTGGCTGATCTCTCATGGATATCTAATTGCTGAACGAGTTTGATCAACATTTGATAATAAATGAAGATGCTATTGTGTTCACAAGCGCAATTTAAGGAATTTTTCCAATTTTCAAGGGCCATAATGCAGTCATGCATGTGCGGATTTGGCTGGTTTCCAAACAAACCGAACTCTCGTGGATATCTAACTACTATATAACTTTGATTGTGATACAATCGAAACTGTTGACTTTATCTTTTCATAGAAATTGTTTACGGACGCACGGATGACAGACGCGTCATCGCAAAAGTTTTTCTTGCCAAATTTGGCCAGTAGAGCTAAAAACAGACAAATCCTGCATACAAATATTGTACACAACCTCTTTTTGATAATTTGCTTAGGATATGCCAGCATATGGTTTAATTCATTCTAAGACCTTATACCATTGTTACAAAGTCATAAGAAAAAGAGTTGGGTTATAACAATTGCTTACAAGTGTACATGTAGATTTCTGTATTGTTTTTAATGCATATGTACGAATATTGGGTATTTTCCTGACTTTATCACAACAGTTTAACCTCGAGACTAAAATAAGCATTAATTTCCATATAAATTACAAACTTGTTAATAAAAACAAACTCCTAAAATGTAAGTAACTTTAATTAACAAATAGTCCCCATACACTATCAAACCAAAACGTACACAAATCATTATAATGCATAAGTCATCAGTGTATTGTATTTGTAAATTTAAACATCAAATACTGAATCGGCAATAGTTTCATGTAATAGTTCATCTTTTACAGTAATCTCATATACATAGTGACCAGCAAACACAATAAATACTATAAGCCAATTGTCAATGCCTATGTTCATATAATGGGAGGTACAACAAGTCAATATAGAACATCAATTGAGAAAGTGTATGCAACTCCACACAGAATTATGAAAATACAATTCACTGAATTTTTCTGTAAATTTCAGAGGACCGAAAAGCACCTTAACATAAAAATGCAACACATCAACATTTTAAAGTTGAACTGTATGCGTTTTAGCCAAAAAGTTTTATGTAAGGCTTATTTATGTAACTGAATGCTTTCAATAAAATTAAGTCCCTCAATACAACAAAAACAATTATGTTTAAAAAAATCGATAACTGAATAATGGTGCTGAAAATATATCTTGTTCATTAAAATTGCTTTTCGATGGCAATTTATTTACATCCATTGTTTTAAAGCATTTAGTGTTAAACAGAAACAAACTGATTCAAATATTTAATTTTCAATACTGCTTCACCAGTAACAATGCAACAATTTGTATATATATCAGACACAGATGACTTCAACTGCCTTTCTTAATATTTGAATGAAATTTTCATAGTAAACATTATTTAAGCAAACCAACCTATACATAGCATCACATAGTGGTACAGAACTAAAACGTCCAGTCAACAAATTTTGAAGTGCAACAACATTGCATGTAGAAAAAAACGTCAACAAAATATATTTCTCAGCTAGTGACCAATGCCCCCAACAAGTGCCCTTACTAGTGGCCTTGACCTCAGAATTACAGACTGGACACTTGCATCAGACACACCTTCTCTGTTAAGTTAGGTCAGACACTTACAAATTTTGAATGGATAGATGAACTAACTAGTCTGACCACTAAATTATGTTTCCCTCTGTGGCTTTAAAACAGAACTTTAAATATATTCTTCTAGTATTAGGTTTGACATAGCAAAATAATGCATTTTGATTGTACCAGCAAGTGTATGTGGCAAGGATAGGACAGTCTACTACATGCTGCTACATTTTATAGATAATATTTCCTTCCTTAAGGAAATATTAAATAATACATGTATTATTACTAAAATATACATTCACACGTTTTGGAACCATCTTAAAATAGTAATAAGTTGTTGTAAAATCAAGGAACTGTTTTAATGATATTAGCCAATAAAAATACCCAAATGCTTGACAAGATCATGGGAAATCCATGAAAAACAATTTCTTGATACCTGTGTCCTTGCAATGCCCAAACACATTTAATTACAGTTGTACTGAACAAAGTTTTAGTCACTCTGGTTTATCATAAATAACATCAACAATGTGTTTGACACAGATGAAGCAATCCATTTCATACATAGAAGAGAAGATTAAGTATCTCATGACTTGTCAGCACTATTGGTGTTAGTGTTTGTTTCCTGGGGTACTTCCATTTGACCAGGTTTCTCACCAGGCGTGTACCTCCATCTCATCACAGCCACCTTAGAACGATCCCAAGCAGCTGAGAATGAATCTAACGCAGGTCGCACATCCAGCAAAGTAAATTGGTATGTTCTTTTGTCAACTTTACCACCATCATAATAATCTATGATGTATCTTACATCCTTTCCACATCTATCTACAATCCAATCATGGCGATCAAATGGCAATTCATACCTAAAGACATAAATGAAATAATTGTGAGAAGATCATGGAGACTTCCAGTGTGTGTCACAGGTAGCATTTTAACAGCAGCATTCGTCAAAATCAATTGTTAAGTTAGCTATATGGTTTTGACAAATATTTAATCAAATTCTTCAAAAAACAAAAAAAACATGAAGGATATCGACTACAAGTATTCCATTGAGTATTTGAAAATGTTTGTATGTTCATGATTATTTTTGGTGTGGCAAACTAAAAATGTAATGCTATTTACAGATGATAAAACCTGTTTTGGAAAGCACTCTTTTTCTCCATACTTCTTAATTTCAATAAAAACTTAAGTTAAACAATGATTAACAGCAAATCATTGTTAAACATTTAAAATAAGACAGTAGACTTTCTTCTCCAATGCAGAGCAGTGTTTCATACATATAAGAATACACTGATATGAACACAAACTTACCCCATCCAACTCCTCAACTTTGCTCTAGGCGAGAATTCTTTTGCTTTACCACCAAACTTCTTTAATTTTGGAGTTCTGCATTCACTATAAAAAAATTAAAATAGTGGAAATATTAACTGTCACTCAGAACTTTCGTTTCAGGGGTAGGGCGCTCTATCCCTCATCCACTATGACCCCTATCAAATATATTTCCCCTGGAAAAATTTCACATCCTCTAAGACATCATGAAAGCCATACTAAGGCAGGGTAGTAAACACCATTTTTCAAGTCACTTGCTAATCATTAATTGGATTTTAAACGCAATCACATCTAACAAGGAAAGTACCAATGAAAAAAAACAGCTGTCACTTATTTTTTAATACAGCTGTAAAACTATGTAGCAAATCGTCCAATTCTTACACAAGAAGTGCTAAATCTGACTTTCAGTCCGACTGCCAATACCGATAGAAAAATGCAAAATGTCAACTGAAACTATTAAATATATTTACACAGGCAAAAACAAACATATTAATAAATGGCTGCAAAAAGTCAATGGACTCGCAGGCACTTCTCAGCTTAGTATTATGCTACTAAATAAGGCATCAATGAATTAAATCAGACTTCTTTCACAGCGATTAAATTGTATTTCTCAACACATAGTACATGTACTTAACACATAAAATGAGTAACAATAATCAAATTATTTGTAAAAGCTATGTCACTCTTACAAACTTATAAAAAGAAGAATTACCTAGCATGGAGCGCTTCCCACATTAATACTTCTTGCCAGGCTTGTTCATTATTGGTGTTATGTATTTTAATTATATGAGACATGTCATTCTGACCAATATCTTCTTCCTTCCATCTCCAACCTGCAAATGATAAATTTATTTTTCAGAACGAATTAGAAGCGTGAAAGCAAAACGTGCCACTTGATTTATATGCAAATAGTCTAATTTGCTTTCAATCCATGCAACTAGTCTAATTTGCTTTCAATCCATGCAACTAGTTTATGACAAAAACTTTAAATCAACGCATTATAATTGCCAAAAATCTATTATCACACGACTTCAACATGCTAATACCGCTTTCACTAAACTTTTAGATTCCAATTTTTCAGAATCTCAGTCTCGGGGTTTTAAATCTGAAGTAAAATATGCTATGACTCTAACATTAAATCATATAGCAATATGAAAGCCTAACCCAACAGCAGAATAGTGAGAGCACATCTATTTCCAGGCTTGGGGTACAATTCCTGGCTAAGTGTATATTCTCGTAAAGATAAATTGACATAAATATTTAAATGGAAACACATGACCGCCATCACAGATTTAAAGGAACCTTTATACTTGACAGTTCATATAATTCATATATTAAAAATTTAGTTTACAACTTGTCATGTATTAAACAATCGATGAAGTGTTGAAACAGTTAAATCAATAAACATAATATAATACAAATTTATTCAAGACAGACAATTGGCAACAAAGCAGAAATAGACTTTTGTAAGTATCACCTTTTCTAAGCATTGCATTCCAGAACATTTGTTGAGAAGGATAGACCCAGTTATCACTGGTCCCAGCACGAGGTATACTAGATTGTTCTCTGTCTGTACTGAGCAGAAATGGTTGATCAGGTGCTGCTCGCTGATTAGGAGGTGGCATCTATAAATCAAATATTTGAAAAAAATACAAATAATCAAATTGATGATATATAAAGGACAATAATAATATTCTGAGTTTCGCTTTGAGAAATCCATTTCACACATCATTATGTAACATCTTCATCTTCTGTTCAACTTCTATTCCTATAAGAATCTTATAAACTATACCCCTTTTCTCACCATCTTAATATATTAATCAAACAACTTCACCAAAAAGGATTCGGCAGATTATTCTTAATTCTAAACAAAATGCAATTTTTTCAGAACACTAGCCCGTTTCAGCAAGTTACTCAACCAAACCACTAGTCTGAAATCATTCTTACTCGACCAAACACATATAATAGTAAAAATACAGCAATTCATAAAAATCAGGAAGTCACAATTATGTATGTATACAATTTGTCAAAGTCATAGATATAGGACCACGATAGTAATAAGAGTTTACTCTTTTTTTGTGCTAGCCTAGGAGTTGGTTAGAATGGCATGGATTGCACATGTAATAATTATTATAATATAATTGCATGTCTTAATCATCCATGTACCATGTACTCAACAACCGAATTTCATTTTTCTCAATTTCCAAAAAAGTAGACTAAAATAAAATAAAGCACTTGTCCATTTAGGCTAGTACTCCTAATATTTTCTAGCGTGAATTTAAAGTTACTAGCCATGGGAATTGGGTTAACAAGAAAGAGAGATCAAGTTGGGAAGACTGCAATGATGAAAGTTTTTCAAAATGCATTCAATGAATCTATCAATCTCCAGGCTAAATATATAGTTTGAGAATTACACATCATGATCATATATTAATTATTTAATATTACATATATTGTATTTATATTACATTGAGTAGGTTTCATGATGAACAGGTTCAATAATCAAGGTAGTACCTATCTTCACACAACAAAGGCAAGCTGATAATTAAATACTTTCTCACCATATTATCAGGATTTATATCAGACTGGGAGTCTTTCTCGCCTTGTTGCATGGGGCAGTCACTGGACGAAACCGTAGATTCAGCATGCATTGGACATTCACTTGGAGCACTAGAGAAACTCACTGCCATCTTCTGCATTTCTTGTTCACTTAAATGTTTCATCTTTTTCTGGAAAACAGATTAATGAAAAATAAGACATAGATAGACAGATTCATTCAACATCAAAATAGACTTTAGTTATAAATAATTAAATTGAAAGAAATGTTGTGCTTGCAATTTAATTCCATTGAAAATATCACACAGACAAAAGATAACCCCCCCTGGTCTTATGTCTTAGGCCATGGCAAACTTTCCGTGTTCACATTTTGATAGTATGGCACAAAACTATTGCAACTCAAATTCGGTAGGAAGCAGTTCCAACATTTTGCAGCAATCTCTTGTTTTGATATGTATCACATGTATGTATTATAAATGCCCTATCATGGACATAATTTACAATGAATTTCTTTGAGCAAATATTCTTGACAGCAATGCAATCAAAAATGCTCAACACAAGAGCAAAAATTGGATGATTCAGACTATAAATAAATCAAATAAAGATGCTACTTTCAATCAATAAATCATTTGTCACTGAACATCTTCAAATTTCAATCATTCAGGTATACACATTTGAGTATGTCAAAATTTATCAAGGACTATAGTATACCTGACTTGAATCACCTGCATCCTGTTTGTTATGCATTGGACATTCTGCAGGTATGGCATTGGCATTTACATCTGTTTTCACTGCTGTAGCTTCAGGTGCTGGAGTGGAATTTGAGGCACCCATCCTGAAATGTTAACAAAGCAATTGATTGTTAGTAGTCATAGTAGTTCCTGCTGTTTCTGTAACATAAAAAGATCATTCTTTTTCTGATTAGCAAGGAAATATAAGTTGGTATAACATTGTCATGTTCTTTAATCTTAACCGTAACTTTTAATGGTGATATTAGAATACATGAGGGCCACTTAGCAGTTTAGGAGATGGTGTTAATATTTTCCACTATATGCATACATAAAAAACCAAACCCTGCCAACCATTTTTTTAGATGGAACATAATAATGTATACAATATTGATTGAAACAGGACAACTACACAATGCTACACAGAAAATACCAAAGCTCTTCACCTTATTTACAGTTTTTACTTAAAATATTTTTTAGCTACTGCGACCTACTTATAAATGCCGCAGACTGGAAACATTTATGTAACCTTAAAATGGATAACGTAACCCCCATCACAGCAGGGCTTGAACATATATACTATTTTTACCGATATATTGCAATTTTTTTTATTTATGAACAGTTTAAAGAAAAATTATGACAGGGTAAAAATCCAACTCTATAGTGAATAGCGACACAAAGCGTCTCGAATGTTTCGCGTGTATATAGCGCTTATATATAGTAATATAAGATTTATTCTTAAGTGTAATAATTTAGAATTTTACTTTATCGGTCAGATAATTGCCTACTGTCTCTTCGTGTTTTCGTTGAATTTCAGCAGCTTTTTGTGTAAAGTAAACAGTAGTATCAGCCTCTACTAGACCACCTGCAAACACATTATCATAAATTTCTTTGGTGCGTTTTCATTTATACCCACTTCGTTTTTTAAATGTCGTTTGAAATTTTCGCCTAAATGTCGGGTACAAAGCGTCAATTTGGATTCGGGAAAAGATGATTGTATTGCCTTAACCAGAGCCTTTTCTTCAATAGTCCCTAAAATCATTTCATTAAGACTTAATTTGGTATCAACGGAAGCATTGGTACGTTTGAAAACTACCATCCAGATGTAAGTAAACCAGACCAAGAATAATGGGATTTGTTTAAGTGCCCTTTAGTTTTTTCTCCTGAAATACTGTATTTTATATTGTGTATAAATTGTTAGATTTGCTATAGTTTGTTCATTCTCTGACTAAATCATGGCTAAGATTGCTATGTTTGGTGACAGCTACATTAGACATCTTCAATATCACTGTGTAGAAAAAGATCGCATGGGTGTTCCGGGAACCATAAGATGGTTTTACAAGGGCGGTCTGAGAACTGACCGCATGGAAAATATACTCTTCCATAGTCTGTTAGACGCTCAGGCCGGTATAGTCTTCATGAACCTCGGGGGAAACGACATCACAACCAGCTCTACACCTCAGGAATTTTTTCTACGAATTTGTAATATGGTTGATGATTTGTACGATTCAGGGGTCAAACAAGTCTTCATTGCTGAAATTATGACAAGGGGTGATTTCTCTATGTGTCCAGGATTAACAAGGCAATGGTTTGACAACCAACTCTGCAAAATTAACAAAAAGCTGGCAAAAAAATACAAGGACAATTTAATCAAATTTCGGGATATGAGGTTTCAACATGACTATCACACTGACAAAGTACATTTGAATAATACAAGCGGTATTAGGAAATACAAGTGCAAAATACAACGTGTCCTCACAACAGTCCTTTTCAGGGCCACGCAAATATACTAGAAAGAATGCTCGATAATTGTCACTACAAATAGTATATATAAAGTTATTTCCATAATTAATAAGCATAATACATTCATAAAATGTTTTTTTTCGTTTCGTATCGCTTCGTGACGCTTCAGGTCGATTTGTGTCGCTATTCACTGTAGAGTTGGATTTTTACGCTGTCATAATTTTTTTAAATTGTTCAAAACTAAAACAAATTGCAATATATCGGTAAAAATAGTATATATGAACATATAAGTATGTTTTCATACATTTATAATTATAAATCATTCATAAAATGGATTTTTTCGTTCCGTGACGATTCGCGTCTCTTCGTGATGCTTGGGGTCGCTTCGTGTCGCTTTTTAGTGAGACCGAGATAAAATAAATGATCAAAAACAGAATCTACAGGAAAAATCCTATAAGACTACCAAGTTTCATATCAGCATCATAAAAGTAACATTTCATTATCATAAAAATTAAAAACAAGATATGAAAGATGACCTTAAGTGGGACGGGTACACACCCAACCCCTCGTAGGCGAGTCGACGCGACGGGACTCGCTTGAAGATGCATGGGACTCCTACTTTTTCAGCAAAGGGAGTCCCAGGACTCCTATTTTAAAATCCTACAGAGAACCATGAATCTGTATGTATTGCATCAGTCATATATTTATATAAGCATTTTGATTTGGAAAATGATAAAAATTTGATTATTTTATAGCCTACACCAATACGCTATATGTTGTTTCTATTCAATGGTTAACGATGCAGGATAAAACTTATCTGTTCTTGTAGCCGAAGAAAGGTGAGCATTGTCAATGCCATGCATTGATTAAATCAAAATGTGATTCATTAAGTCACCATACCCCACCCACCACCGGTGACATCAGTTGCGTAACGGTAATGTAGTAAAGACTAAGTCAGACAATTACATTATACACATCTCGGTTAAGTTTCTTAGATTTTAAATAAATATTACTACAGCAACATTAATAGATTTACTACCTCCGTTTATTGGTCAAAACACTAAATAGTCCAGCACGCGGGTTATGTACAGCGTCTGCAGTTGACCCGGTGTAGCGTAATATTTCTGAATGCATGATGAATGCATTATACCGGCAGGACCGAACTCTTCCAAGCAGTTACTTCCCTTGGCATTTGATTAGAGTTAAATTGCGGCCTGGCACCAACAAATATAGGGGTCTGCCTCTGAATCTGAATAGATACGTGGAAGTAACCACTGCTGGCTTTTATTCGACGGGTAGGAGTGCGCGTTTAAACGTCCTTTGTTGATATGATAGTCTTAAAACACTCGATGGATCTTGAGATCTCATATCACTAAGTTTGTTCCAGTCAAAGACTGTTCTTACGAAAAATGAATATTTAAAATTGTCACTTTTCACGTGTATTGGTTGAAAACATTTTAAATTATTATTCACAAAGTTCTCTACAATGTTTGAGTGTATAAAGTTCTCGTATTGTTTAGCCCTAATAGTACGTTTTGGTCGGAGAGGTTGTAAATAGTCCCCAATATTGATGGCTGGTACGAGCCCTTCCACCACCTTGTACAGAAACGTCAACCTCTGGTGGCGTCGTCTCTCTTAAAGTGATGGGAGTTCTAGTTTGTCTAGCATGGCGGTGATACATCCATCTTGTCTGGATTTGTAGTCTCTTGTGATGAAGCGAGCTGTTGATCTCTGGACGCGCTCAAGCTTACCAATGTCTCTTTGCTGATAGGGGTCCCATATATTGCTCCCGTACTCCAACTTGGATCTGATGAGTGCTAAATAGGCATTCTTCCGGCATCTTGTAGGGCAGTGTCTAAGATTTTTTCTTATGAAGCCAAGGGTAGAACTAGGTCGTTTTGTGATGTTGGTTATGTGGGTGTTCCATTTGAGGTCGTCTGAAAATGTGATTCCTAGGTATGGGTTTTCTTGAACTTGTTTGAGGATCTGGTCGCCGATTGTGTAGAAGAAAGTTGAACGTTGTCTGGTGCTTAGTAGATAGCATTTCTTGGCGTTGAACTTCATGCCCCATGCGTAATGCCTAAAATGCGTAATGTAGCAAAATGTGGCAAAATGTAGCAAAATGTTGCGATTAAAAGTCATAATTAGTGACTTTTAGCTAATATTATGCAATTGTATTCCATAAGTCTTATAATATTACATTTTGCGGGCCTAATTTTGACTAAAATGAGTAAAATAACCTAATTAAGAGCAAAATGTTAATCGAGTGAATTTTAGCAAGTGCCTAAAATGCGTAATGTATAATAACGTTGCGATTACAAGGCAAAATGTTGCAATTAAAGGGCAAAATGTTGCGAGTTCTTACATATTTCAATAATTTTATATTATTATAAACGTTGACATATTACATTTTGCCCGCAAAATGGGGTTAAATGTAGCAAAATACGTCAACTAAGACAGCAAAATGTAGAGAAATTTAGCAAGTGTCTAAAATGCGTAATGTAGAATAATGTTGCGAATAAATGGCAAAATGTTGCGATTAAAGGGCAAAATGTAGCCATTGCCAGAAATCCCAAGCAAATCGCTGGCTTATTGATGAAATTGTCTCCCTTGAAAATACGCTATCGGCGTTTTGTCAGTTCGCTCAATGTGTGGCTATTGAAATATAGAGTAAACAGTTTTTTAAATTATCATAATGTTTTTGTTATTTAATTCACATAATTTATTCACATATGAGCACAAACTTCAATGTTTCCTTTTTAAAATGATATAAATTATTTTATGATTGATTATTATCTTCATGCTTCCCTGTTTGATTTAAAATTGTTATTATTGATCCTTATTGATCCTTATATCTTTAACTGAAAAACACACGAAAAACTGTAATTTCATAAAATATCCCATTTTTAGATACATATTTAAAGTATTTATATTTAAAGTACAATATTTATTCACATATGTGCATAAACTACAAAATATAAATATTTTAATGGTGTTTTTAAAATGCAAATTAAATGTGATCTTCATGCTTCCCTGTTTGATTTAAATAAGCAATGTATTTGAAAAAAACTGAAAATACAATTTTTTTCCAATAATTTTGAATACACAATATATTGTGGTGTACGCGTGATCGGTATCAAACAGTGCGTGTACAGCATGACATCTAACTGAAGTGATCAAGCCGGATGCAGCGATTATACAAGCTGTTAATTAACAATTAGTGCTCTTTATAGGGAAAAAATTGGGGGGAAATGTGACATTATTGGAGTGGTTAATTATAAATTGACTTTTTAATCTGTAAAGGTGTAAAATTTAAAACACGATTACAATAAATACATTTTTTTATAATGATATTGTTTAACTTGATATTTAAAAGTGAAAATATGATATTAATATTGTAATACAGATGTTACAGTTATTTAGACAAATTTTGGCAAAATGTTGCGATTAGAGGGCAAAATGTTGCGATTAAAGGGCAAAATGTTGCGATTAGAGGGCAAAATGTTGCGATTAGAGGGCAAAATGTTGCGATTAGAGGGCAAAATGTAGCAAAATGTTGTGATTAAATGGCAAAATGTAGCAAAATCTTTACGAATGCATTGGAGAATACATCGCCTCATAGAATTTACGTAACGTTGTATGGCCGCGTGTAGAATACGTTGCCATTCTAACACAAGTGTATTTCGGAGGTCATTTATGGTATCAATTTGATGCTCGGACCTGGCTCTCCGAGATTTCCTTGGATAATGACCAGATCAGTTTTCAGATTCCCCCATTATCCCACCCAAGATCATAATACTGCCACCACAAAATCTGTCTCTCTCCTGAATACAACAATCTGCAAGTCTTTCATTTCTACGGCGATAGATGCGTATTCTGCCATCTGCATGGCTGACAGTAAACCGTGACTCATCGCTAAAGAGTATCGATTGTCACTGGTTGCGCGTGAAATGCAAATGACGTCGTGCCCATAACAGTCTGGCAGCTTGGTGACGCCCTGTCAAAATCTGTCCAGTATATGGACGTCGAGCACGAATTGGAACACGGTTCTGTCTCAAACGGTTTATGATCGTCTCTAAATGAACCCCGTAACACCGAGCAGTAATGGTTGCTGGTAAAAAACAATTGCGTAGGTGAGTCAACGTGATAACGCGATCAGTACGAAACGTTGTAGCACGTATGCGACCGGGTCTTGCACGATCTCTGACAGATCCAGTAGTGTTGTACCGGTTCGCAAGAGTCTGTCTGGAGCAGCCAAAATGACGCGCTACGTTACTTACCATTGACCCCGCCCGGAGCATAGCCTGGTTTCACTGATCTTCAGAAAGACGTAGCATCACTAAATGCAATTATTTTTTAAAACAAATTCAATATATTTTATCTGTGCTAAGCTGTACTTGTCAGTGTAAAACCTGTAAGTGAAACCAATGTTGCTGCGCACGTGCAAAGTAAGAAAAACTTTTTCATGTTTGGACGCATTCATGAATATACCGGCGATTTTTAAAACAATTGCATAATCGTTATCCGCAATGAAATGGTGATATACATGTGTAACACTTACAACAACATATATACTAACAAAACAAATATTCAAAAAAATAAAGTGTAAAGTTTTCAGTTTAGGTCAGTGTAGTAGGTCGGAACTTGCGCGCTTATTATTTTCTGAGTACTACAGCTATTCTATAATTGATAAATGTAATTCGCCGGAAAGACCGAACTGTTAAATTTTCAAAAAATAAAGCTATCAGTTTATTCAATGTCGGTTCAGGGGCAGATAATGCATATACATATTTGTTTATTAACGTCTCTTCTTTGTATAAATAACACTCATATGCACACAATGAAAACAATTAACAATATACAAAGCCACTCTAAATTAGAGTTATAAGAGACATAAAACATATATTACACAAAGCATACTGTTATACACATGATGAGAAACTATAAACAAATGCTTATCCTGGTATAAAACTAATTAAGGTAATACTTAGGATAAGAAACTAAAAGTATCGCGCACAAGCGTGCATAAGCACAAAATGTGTGTAAAAAAATCAATTATCATCTCTGTCAGACAGTAGATGAACTGGTTAGTACTTGCCTCTAGTTTATAGATAAAACAACAACAATATAAAACATGACATACATTACTTACATAAATAAAACATTCTGGTATTAAGAATACTGTTACAGGTGTTGGCGCTTAATCGACACAGAGTTATATCAGATAAAATAAAGGACAACTTGTCTACATCAGACATGATATTGAATATAGGATTAATAGCATTAGCTTTTTCTGTCAATGGTTGTCGTAAACTGTCATATAAGTTACAATATAATAATACATGCATTTCTGTTTCAATCGTGTTACATGAACAAAAAATACAGAGACGTTCATTTTCCACAAGGTTTTCATAACGTCCTGTTTCAATTCTAATAGGAGCTACTCCACATCTAAATTTACTTAAAGCAGATCTATGTTTCGGTGCCATAATAAGTTTACAGTAATGTTCTTGTTTGTAATCCAATTTAAATTTACAATAATTTCTAAGCTTATTTCTCCCCCCGGGGGGCCAGATATACCTTCGGTTTTATTAATACTTTCAAACCAGACATTTGAATCCAAACATAACATTTTATCATACAATTGCACTAAAATATTTTTAGAAACACTCTTATTCAAATCAATATATGCATTCAAATCACAATTTAACAATTTTTCTTTGACAATATAAAACCAAGATTTGCATGACCTATTTGCCTTGCTGTCTGCCCAGAGTGCTAACCGCTTATTGACTCTATATGTAGGTGTGTTGCAAAGCCTTGACCAGTAACTGACCACGGACTTCCACTGTCGAATAACTGGAGATGTCCATGCCATTTCTCCTACCAATGCATCATTGGGTGTATATTTACCTACCCCAAGAAAGAAGCGCATGGCGCGATTATGGAGAGCATTGATACAGGAAAATGTCTTAACCCCCCAGACCGCTGCACCATAACCAATTACTGACCAAACAACAGAGTCATATAACTTTGTGAATGCTTCATACGGTAATCCGCCGATGAGCTTTCTTTTGGCAATAAAAAGACCAAAAGCACGACTAGCACTCTGAGTTATGTTCGGAATTTAGTTATAACGCCAAGATATCAACAACAAGGAGACGATGGAATGTTATTGAACATTGAAACGTATCTTGTCAATAATTTCATTATATCACTAGTATAAATAGTCATATAGATGGACCTATACAATACTCCATAACTATATATTTAAAAAACAATCATACGGTAAGCGAATTTGAAAATCAATAAACGTTTTCATTATTGAAATGATTTAAATAGTTTTCGTTCACCTGAATGCAAACGGTTTTGTAATGTTTCAATATTCCCCATTCATTCAAATATTTTACCTTTTATTTGAAATAAAAGTAAAATGGTCTTTTTTTAACTTTAAAACAGCTACCAGTGCTATATAGAATATATAGGCGGAAAAAAATTAGTCTGAAATTAACTTAATGTCATTTAAAAACGGTTAATGATATTAACAAAATGCAAATGGACTCATAAACTATAATTATTGCTCTATCAATCGGTATTTATTTGGTGAAAATATTTAAAGAGGAAAATGGTCTTTTCTCACTTTAAAATTATATGGTATGTTTTTTTACCACGTGCGGAAATGTTCGGAAGACCGTCCGAGTATGACCGAATATTACCGAAGTTTTATGGCTCTTGAGCTCCGGACGGGCACACTAGGGGTCCAGCAGCGATTATACAAGCTGTTGATTAACAAATTAGTGTGCTTTATAGGGAAGAATTTAGAGGAAATGGGACTTCTTATAGAATAGCCTTGAAATGAAATATTGGTTTGGTTCATTAAATTGACTTTTTATTCAGTAAGGTGTGAACTTTAAAACAGTATAATTCGATTACAATAAATATGTTTTTATATGATATTGTTTAATTTTATATCTAAATGTGAATATTATTATATTAATGTTATTAATATTGTAAATTATACAGATGTTACAATTATTTAGACAAATAGTTGCATAACTTATATAAAATAAATGTGGCTTTTGTTGAAATCGTATAAAAATAAATTTTACCGCAGAACTGTATTTTGTGACCGTCTGCATAGTTATACATATAAGTTACAATTAAAATGAATTTTTGACATTCAGTTGCTTGCTGCCAAAACTGCTAATTTATTGTTTTAAGGAATACATCGTATCATGAAACCTTGCATTAAATTGTATAAACATCATTTTAGATGGGGTGTTCATATCGCCTGTGATAATAAAAAACCCTTGCTTGTTTTTACAACAAAGTGTCATTAAGTATCTGACCCTAATTGACAAAACAATAAAAGGTGACAAATATGTGAACAATATACTGTGAATATAAAAAACGAAAATGACCTATAGGTGTTGACATTCGGATCACAAGTAATATCTTCGTATCAATACCTTGTATTCAATACTATCTCAGTGGAAAAAATGAAGGAAATGTTGGTCCGTATGGGAATAAAAACAAAATTAAGAAAAAACGAAAAGATCGCAGAGCTTCTGAGAAATTCGTTTTGAACTCGGTTCCCTGAAACAACACATTTCCCTTCATTTCGTAACTTAAACATGTATATAGGGCCGTAACAGTGTCACCAGAATATAATTGTAGGTATTATTTTCGCACGTAACATGTCATTTAATTCCACGATGGTCTTGTGATACGAGAGATTCTTTGTTTGCTAAATACATCAGTTTTCTACGTTTTCCACCAATTAATTTTCGGGTTTCATGTATATAGTATTTGATGCATTTTATTTTTCATGAACTACAGTTCATAAATGTAGCAGAATGTAAGACATTACATTATAAAATTATATTAAGAGAACATAATTTTGTTTCGTGTTTTTTTTATTAATTATCTGTCTATTTAGGCAGGTGGTCAGCTTGTTCGATCCGAATCAGTAATACTGCATTCTAAATCACAGTTTAAAGTACAATACACTGGTTTACCCCTGTTGATTCACGAATTCATATCAGTTAAATCACCTTTCGAAATCATTGAAAAAGTATAGCCGCATCATTCAATTGATAAAAAAGTAAGGAACAAATTTAAGTATTAATTTCACTTAAACGACAGACAATCTTGTATATGAAAAACAAGTAATTCGCTCACATACATACAAATTGCAATACAGCATTATTCATTAAACGCGCACTTAACCAGAGAAATACATGTATCATACTTAACGTTAGAGGCTACAATATAAGTATCATGAATGTATAATACATTCTGAAAAATTAGTACTGCCCGGGGCAATTTCATTATGCTGGCTAAACACAGCGGGGTGGCTAATTAAGTCGTGAACGATAAAGATCATGATATAATATCAAAAATCGGTAAATCACGAAGACTTCCGAGTGTTTCCGGGTGTTTTCGAGTGTTTCCGACCACAGTGGCCACTAATTAGCGACGCTCGCATCCATAACTATCGGCTTATCTGATGATGAAGATTCTTCGGTATGGTAAGCGAATTTGAAAATCAATAAATGTTTTCATTATTGAAATGATTTAAATAGTTTTCGTTCACCTGACCGATAGTGATTTTCTATACCTTATTATTTTGAATATAATATGCTTAAATTACGTTTTTTGATAATCCAGTCACATCGGATAACATAATTGTCATGATATATAAGTATTTCTGTGCATTGTACAAACTCACCACGCGTTATTTAAGACGAAGATACTTTTTTTCCCAGACATTTCATAATTTGTCTCATGAATGCTAAAGTATTGAATTTAGTCGGATTCTTTATTATTAAAAAAAATGTTATACAATTATTTTACGTTTTATTTACGAATTACTAATACTTTTTGGAGAATTGTGTATCATATTTTTGCTAAAGAACCTTGCTGCTTGCAGCTACGTGCCGATGACAGTTATATTACATAAAGTGCAGTGGAAGAATACCCGTTAAGATTGTTATCAGAATATCCTGTTGAATGGCGCGCTGCTGGAAATCAATAATGCATTGTATTGATCGGATAAGTCACGCAATTTTCAATCGAGCTGTATTATACCGATTCCACTGTAATATTTGATGTTTAGAAAATATGGTGCACGTTATATAAAACACATGCATATATACTGATTTTTGTTTGTTTTAACGCAAAATTACTGTACACTAAATCAATCTATTTAATTTGTATGGTTTTGGAGAACAGTAAAATTAAACTGCCGCCTTTTGGCTCAGTTCAGTACCGCGCCCATTGCGCACACAAATCTACCACTGCGTAGTTCAGTCAGGACATCTTAATACGCTGAAACCCAGTTATAACTACGTAAATTTTATTTGCGTGACATATGCAGTGCAAACATTATAGCATATAGTCTTTGTACAAAACATGGATGTACATATAGTAAAGACTATAAAAAACATAAAACATTGCACAAAGTCATTCAAATAAGAATTATAAGAGACTATATAAGCATACATCCCATACATAAAATTATACAAAATGTATACGATATATTATAAGACTATCGTGTAGCCAAACTATTAACATAAATATTTAATATATGTTTTAACCGACCACAAAGTTTGAGAAGTAGCTATTGAAGATCAATTGAAAGTGTGTGATGAAATGTACCAAAATATTGAATACATTTAGAACTCCATCATTACAATGTCTTTAAGAAATACATGTATTATATTTTATTGAGAATTCAGCCTATTAATTATTGTTCGGGCGCGACAATTATAGTAACTCGTTCGTCTTCAAATGAAAAACTTATTTTGCAAGCATTTTTATCAGCAGGCTATCATTCGTAAGTAAGCGACAGTAGTCGGATGCAGCCTACTTTAAGTTAGAGCGGCGCATGGTACGGGAGGTTCCCACCATCTAAACGGCCCTTATTAGGGCCAACATACCACGGCCCTTTTCAGGGCCACCAACGTCTTTAGAGAGTGAACTTCTCTTTGAATGTCAAATTACAGTCCACATCCACACATTCTCAGGTACAAGAAAATTCGCCCGAAAAAAAAACAAAAATAATAATTTAAGTTTAAATTCTGTTATTAACTGCCCTACAATGTTTGTTTGCATCATAAAGTTCCAAGTATATGCATTTTGCAGCTGTGGGTTAATTGTATAATTAAGATAGCCATCTCTACATGGAATATAAACTAGTGACATATTATATATGTAAGCGGCCAAACGCGGAAGTTCGCTATTTTCCGCGGTTTAAATGTGCCCTACAGTTTGCTCACATACCGACCCGGGTGGTAAGTCGGGTGGTCCCGGGACGAGTGCCCCAAGTCGCCGTGCGTGGGGTAAGTTTTTCGCATATAACCTCGTGATTAGTAGCCAGATATTACATCAATCGCTTAAAATGTTCAACTTTATGTTTTACCTGCACTGGCAAACGCAGTAAAATACAAAATGCGATCAACTGCTAACGGACACTTTGTACCGCTCCTCGTATACGGCATTTGGCCATATTAGGCCGAAAATGATTTTTGTTTTAAATTCAAAGTTTTAATTAAATTTCAAAATCGCTTAAAATCCACCCATACGTACGTGTACGACTTGTACACACTATTTAAATGATAAAGAACGCATATAAACATTGTAGCGGATCCGTGGTCCAGTGGTAACGCGCTGGACTTGTAATCCAGGGATCGCAGGTTCGATTCCCCGCTCCATCACTGACCGTTCTAACAGTCTTTCGGACGAGACTTTAAAAACCGAGGTCCCGTGTATGATGCTTTACATCGAGTACGTAAAAGAACCAGGGGTGCTTCTGGAACTGGGGCATCTCCTGTATCATGCACTATACTCCAAAAATCTAATATGACTAACATTCTTCTGGAGGCGTCGTCTAGATGGGAAACCGATGGCGACGATAAACAAACGCAAATACAAATGAAATAAAAACATTTTACATAGACGTAAAACCAATTTCACCAATCTACATGCAGAGCGTGCATATGGGATTTTTTTCTTCAATTTTAATTAAAATTTAAAATCGTTTCACATCCGCCTCATAAGCATGTCTACGTCTCATAAATACAATTTAAATGATGAAAAACGCTTAAAAACGATTTGCGTAGACGTAAAACCACATTTCGTACATCTACAACCGAGAACGCAATCGACGCAGCGGACCATGCATGCACGATCAAGCTCTTACAAATTACTCGCATGACATAGCTGTTTGTACTAGCTACAGGAAGTAATACGAAAAAAGAGGTGCGTAATAAAACGAACTGGCTATTTATAACATTATTTATATGAAACGAATGTAATCATTGACAGAAACATCGTGACATGAAGAGTATATGTCAGTAATCGCCATCATCGTCAACATCATTCTTTATACAAGACAAAGAGATTGTCCTTTTTGTAGGGAAATCAACGAATAGTGGAATGTCCGAATAGTTTGGCATTTGAATAGTAGATAAAAATCAATGTATATCAGCTTAAGTCAAGAGTGAAATATATATTTTAATGGTCTGGGCAGCATTGCATTGAATGTCCTGTGAAATGATATCTGCAGGTGTTAATGCATATCAAGTTGCAAACTAGAGAAAGAAAGATACTTTAACACTCTAGTGATGACATTTTGGTCTTGTTATTAATCAGGCAGTAGCAAGTTAACAACTCAATCTTTCTTTTACAGATTGAAAATCAATATTCTCCATGTTAAACATTATGAATGAAATACTGTACTATAATTTGTTTCATTTCCTTTATTCTCAACTGTACGTAGAGTTCGGTAAGACAAATGATTCATTATTATGATTGGAATATAGAGACGGGTATAAAAGAATTTCGATTTTAAACACCTCGCAACATTTTGCCCTTTCATCGCAACATTTTGCCACAGCCTGTATAATCGCAACGTTTTTCTACATTACGCATTTTAGACACTTGATAAATTTCTCTACATTTTGCCCCCCCCCCCCCTTAATCGACGTATTTTTGCTACGTTTAGGCCCATTTAGCGGGCAAAAATAGAATTTCAACGTTTATAATATTAAATTTTATTGAAATGTGCAAAAAATCGCAACATTTTGCTACGTTTTGCCCTGTGATCGCAACATTTTCTACATTACGCATTTTAGGCACTTGCTAAATTTCTCTACATTTTGCCCCCCTTAATCGACGTATTTTGCTAAGTTTAAAAAAATAGAGAGAATACGCAACTACAGGGAAAGCCACTTACATAAGACAAAGCCTCCCCACGCAGATCTCCGGAAAAAACAACAATCCACAAAATATAAGGCACTAAAGGAGGTCAAACGGTACACATATTAAGGAACTCAGGCGCAAGGAATGGCCCAGTAGACCACAAGGAATAACTAGGAGAATCAAAGTGGACAGTAAGGGAAGGGGAGGTGGGAATTAATGGATGGAAAAGATCACAGGACAAGTCAAGACAACTGGCCTTAATAGGCCATTAATGGGCAGGAAACAATCCGAACACTGTATAAAGTGACATTATTGCACAGGGGAATGGGATATACAAAACACATTCATAACATAAACAGAAACAACAATCATATAGCGAAATACAGCCTTAGAACTGTCAGCAAAAAACACTGGGGGCAAAATGTAGTGATTCATTGTTGATCATATTTAATTTTGTTGAAATGTGTAAAAAAATCGCAACATTTTGCTACATTTTGCCCTGTAATCGCAACATTTTGCTACATTTTGCCCTGTAATCGCAACATTTTGCTACATTTTGCCCTGTAATCGCAACATTTTGCTACATTTTGCCCTGTAATCGCAACATTTTGCTACATTTTGCCCTGTAATCGCAACATTTTGCTACATTTTGCCCTGTAATCGCAACATTTTGCTACATTTTGCCCTGTAATCGCAACATTTTGCTACGTTTTGCCCTGTAATCGCAACATTTTGCTACATTTTGCCCTGTAATCGCAACATTTTGCTACATTTTGCCCTGTAATCGCAACATTTTGCTACATTTTGCCCTGTAATCGCAACATTTTGCTACATTTTGCCCTGTAATCGCAACATTTTGCTACATTTTGCCCTGTAATCGCAACATTTTGCTACGTTTTGCTCTGTAATCGCAACATTTTTCTTCTTACGCATTTTAGGCACTTGATAAATTTCTCTACATTTTGCCCCCCTTAATCGACGTATTTTGCTACGTCCCATTTAGCGGACAAAATGCCGTATTTCAACGTTTACAATACTAAATTTTATTGAAATGCGCAAAAAGTCGCAAATAAATAGTTATATTACAAGATTAGCTTGGCTAATTAATTTTATATTATACATACGGTAATAATGATAAGCATTTTTGTGATATGATTCTTAGGAGTGGCATTGTATTTTTAAATTGCTACTGATTCTGTGATTATAGTAATTAATACATGTACAATGATGAGATGTAAATAAAGATTACTACTTCCACGGAATTGCCGGTTTTCTAGAGTAAAAACAATTATCATAATAGGTCATATTATACCTTTTCAGGGTGATGCTTTTAAAATCATATAAAATGCATACCTAAAACCGTACTGGTCAAGTAAAGTCATAATATTGTATATATAAATGTAAATGTACCCGTCCAAGATCAGTCGACCTGATGATTCCCCATACCGGGAATGCATATTTCAAAACTAAAAACTAAAACGAAATGCATCGAAAGGTCGCAAATCTGTATCCTTTTTTTCTATTATTCAACAATACATGCCTAGCTTTAAGGGCTTTGCATTTAAGGTACTTTATATTGAGAACGAAAGTGCCGGTAAAATTTAATTGTTTTTTTCATCGGTTTTTTAACAATTGTTCAGCCATATAATACGGCTTGCCAGTTGACCTAGCCAGTTTTCGTGGAAATAATTATCAACCAGGGGTAAGTAACCAGAAGCATTCGGTAAGCCAATTATGATCGTTATGCTATCGTTAAGTCATCGTTAGTTAAATATGTGCTAACCAAAAGCTGTCGTTAATTTCATTTAACGAACGAAGTCTTCGTTACATTACGACAACTCCGGAGTATTCTCTAAGCCTTCGTTAAGCAATCGATGCTTAAAGACGTGCTGTATTTTAAGTGACATCATTTTGTTAAAAACAAATGAAACTGACCATGAAAAGCTGGGGGGAAAACGTATGTACGTACGTATGCGGTAACGCTTTTAATGTTGATATCAATTGAAATGTTACTGTGTTGTGGTTTAGAAACAATTATTTGTGTGAAGATCGTTAATAAATATGTTTACAAAGTTATTAATTTTGTTCCATAGTCCATAACATGTCTAATATTTCAGACCCAGAAAAACAAGTAAATAATATATTTTTCACATTTTCTAACTCTTATGATGTAATGCCTTCAAAAAATACCATGCTTATATCTGATTACAATGCATCCTAATGATGAATCTTACACCTTAATATATATTTGAGCATTATCTTACCCGTTTAAGATGAAATTACAGGTATTATTTACTTTTGTTAAATAATCTTATTTATGTCGAATCTATTTGTCATTATCTATTTCTAGCATGGAGGAAGAAACACACAAGTTCTACTACAGTGCGCTGTAGAAACACACTATTGTGTCCACCCAACTTTGGTAAAAAACACCAAAGTGTGTTGCTTATGTAGGCCTACTCTACTAACGCACTTTGATGTTTTCAGTTGAAATGGTCTAAACACTATTTCTGACATACATAAACGATTACAGCCGAAACTCTCTAATCCGGAAACTCTCCAGTCCGATAACTTCCTCTAACCGGACACTTTTCTCGTTCCCCTTTTTGTTCCTCCAATACAACAAATGAATAAATCCCCCACAGTCCGGATCCTCCCTAATCCGGAATCCGAACTAATTTTTCGGTCCGGATTGTTATTTTTACACGTAAAATAAATCTCCCAAAACCGGACGATAATTTTCCGCAAAAGTACGTCAAAGAGTACAATGACTGAAATTGAAAGAAATTAGAATAATTTTAATTGCCTCGGGGTGTAGACCATTAGACGTTATAGTCGTATGCATTCCATTTTGAAGGGAACAAGGTAAGAAAGGGTACGAGGTGTACTAATTATGTAAACCATCCTTCAAGAATCATTGGATAGGTAATGTTGTGGAAACATGCGGTGGTAATTGTTTAGCGATTGATGATCCCAGATGATTAAAAGATGAGCAATAAGACTAATGAAAAAAGTGATATGGCTGTGAGTGCAGAAAATAGCCCATTGGGTACAGACATCACAATTCAAAATGTATTACCCTAGATCATTATTTTCCTCTATGAGAAATATTTTGAAATGAAGCTATGGCGCAACCAACATTTAACACCACCTGTAATTTGCATATCGCTCTGCAAATCTTCCTTTTATGAAAGGAGCACAAATATGTTGATCTTTGAATTTTCAAGTTTACATATTTTTTGTGAAATACTGCAGCTTAAATTTCCCTATGACTTTGCTAAGTCGAATTAAATAATGCATTCAGACATTATAATTATATCACGTCGCGTCACCGCGGACATCCTCTATCGAACTTAGTCAAATTACTGAAAGAATATTTTGCCTACATACATTCAATGGAGGAGTCCTCTCCAGTCCGGAATCTCCTCTAATCTGAACTTTATAGTTTGTCCGAAGAGTGTTCGGATTAGGGAGTTTCCACTGTATATTGTATATTTTGTGTATGTCTTATTCATTTCATTGATGAGTGCCAGAATAGCATTTGTTTTATTTAAGCCGATTCACCGATCATTAATGCACCGATTATCTATTAATCGCGATTAATTTCAAACAACATACAATGTACTGTTCCTATAAAATGTATACGTAATTCTCTTTGTTTTGCTATGTATCGATCAGTAATATTGAAAATGCATAATATATAAGAAAATGGTGGCCCGTCGTTTTATCAACAATGTCCTAACGAAGTATTTCTTAATTGTTCAATCTTTTCTTTGTCTCCAATATATATGCAACGACTTGTAAATGTCATTTTTGGTGCGGAATGTTTACACATGTTTATCGATTACACAGCACCTTCGTTAGTTACTAAAACTAACGAACAATTAACGCTTCAAGTTATGAAACTAACGATATCATTAAAAATGCTTGCGGGCTCGTTACGTTGTCGTAAACGTTTTCGTTGCTGGAAACTTAACGAAAGCTACTGGTTACTAACCCCAGAGATTATTTCACATTTTACATTCAAATGGTTGATTCACTGTTGTGACAAACATAAATTAGCCTGACATCCTGATAAATGTAACGAATATTTTCAGACTCATCGTCTGTTTTCATATTCTCAGGAAGTACTCATCGATTTGTATTTAATGCATCGTGGGATTGAGTTGTGACGTAATAATACAAGGGAGCTTTGCAGTGCCACATATAGGCCACGCCGCATATAGTTCGCATACAGATTTGCGACCTTTCGATGCATTTCGTTTTAGTTTAGTTTTTAGTTTTGAAATAAGCATTCCCGGTATGGGGAATCTCCACTGCAGACATACATACGAATTCAATTTCAATTTCTTTTGACAACTGTTAAGCCACAGGTGATTGTAACGATGTCATAACTAGACCATTGTCACAAGCATATAATGTATAACTTACGTACATTGTTACAATCTCCTGTGAGTAAAGTTTAATGTTAGGTACGAAAGTCGTTGTCAACGGTTTATTATTAATGTACCGTGACGGACGTTATTTTACGATGACAGCCGACGACGTGCGTTAAGGTTAGTACAGATACAACCAGTATTAACCACTCTGTATTTATAAAATAGTAGTTGTGTGTTCGTAATACTTGATGTGTTGAGACATCTTGGTCTTTTTATGAAATAGCCTAGGGCTTTTTCTCAAGTCAATAATGGATTACTTTACGTGATTCACATACATGTATATGTCGACAAATATGGGTGACCGTTTTACATAAAGGATGCATCAAACATTACGACCATTAAGGTTAGTTTAATTTACGTTCTTGGTAAATCATCGTTAATAATTTACATCTTAACCAACTGCCACGTGTTAATGTGTACATGCTATGAATATTACTCATACATTCCAGTATTTGCATATTGCAATTGTACTGTTATTTAAGGCGTTGTTTAAATAATATTTAGGGCTTTCGCTTGTTTTCTGTCACTAATGGCGTCCATGTTTTTTTTTCCAGGCAACTATTTCTGATGAAGATGAAGCTCATTTCCATGTGATCATGATTCGGAGATGTGTTGCTCTATTCCCCGGTTGGATTCACCGAAATAAACCACCGGGGTTTGTGGTCGTTGCTGTATCTTTCTTTATCGTATGTTACATTGTGATCGTCCGATTGGATTCAACGAGCCGTGTTAAGGTAATGATCCAAGGACCATATACACCATCGGCATTGGCGAGTTCTGGATCAAAGGTGGTACGTACAAGAATCAATATTATTCCTCCGAACATTCTGGAAGAATTCGCAAAAGATAACGCAAGGAAAGTGCAAAAGAGCGTAAATTACGATTACTACGACGATATTGTTAATACAACAGAAGATTCACAAGTGTTTACAACTGGAATATATGTACAAAGTGACAATGAACGAATTATGCAAGAGGAGCTAGAACAAAATGAACAATTCATTGACGATAACTGGCATAACTTTCTGAATAAAAATAACAATGAATCTCACGCTATGAAAAAGGAAGAAAGCAATGAGCAACTTCGGGTACATAAACGCGACAACCACAGACAGTTTCAAGGTATTCTAGGACCAGTACGCGATAATACTAATCAACTTCTAAAATCCTTGCCAAAATATGTAAAAATCTTTGATGCTTTAATGGAGAGTGTAGAGAAGAGAAATTCCATAAATAATAATAAGTGTATTCTCCTAAAATCTTTGCATGGGAATTCACCAATTTGCATACATGATCCGGATTATGACGAAGTTATATCAGCTGAACTCAGTAAAAGTGGCGCCTGGGAGCCAAACTATCTGTATGCGGTTGGTTCCGTGTTAAATATGAACCCAGAAATGTTATTTTTAGATCTTGGCTGCAATATTGGCGTTTACACAATTTTAGCTGCAAAACTCGGACACAAAGTGCTCGCAATAGATCCTAATAGAATTAATCTTCGACTTCTGACCAAGTCTATAAGTTTAGGAGGGCTAAGAAGCAAAGTTACCCTGCTATGCAACGCCATTTCCGATGTTCATGAGAATGTTACACTGGCTAACATTGTAGGTAACGTTGGTGCAACGTTCGTTGAATCAGTGAATGAGGGTGATACTAAAAACATAGACGATGATAATCTAGCGTTCTCTATCACGTTAGATGACCTCGTTCCACTGTATAAGGACAAAGAAGTCTTCATTAAGATGGATATAGAAACGTACGAGCTAAGAGCTCTTCAGGGCGGTGAACAATTCTTCAAACATGTTGATGTTAAATATATTTTGATGGAATGGCTATATCATAAACAGTATGAGAGTGGTAAAGAAATTATCAAATTTATGACTAAGTATAAGTTATACCCGCATGTAAATGCCCACCATAATACAAAGTTAGAACCAGAAAATTACGGATCCTGGCCTGGAAATGTTATGTGGATTAAATATTGATGGAAGTTCATAACGTCAATGGTGGTATCACCTCTATTAAGATACATACCGTAAAACCTCACTTAAAGACCACCTCTATAGTAAGACCACCTCGAAATTAACAACACACTTTCCAAGTCCATTTTTACTGTTCGGCTATTTATTTAACCTCACTATGAAGCCCACCTCAATATTATGACCAGTTTTCAAGGGTCCCAATGGTGGTCTTATTATTGATGTGTTACTGTTTTTTTATAAATTTATTTAACAAACTCACATTTTCATACTGACAAGAAATTATACTTAAGATTTTCTCGAAGTTTTCTTTCTTATCCAATTTTTAGACAACTAATATCCCTAACCAACATTCCTTTCTGAAGTCGATCACTTTCGAGTGCGTTTCTTTACAATTTTGATAGTGGACTTTTAGTGGACTTATTAAATTTGCATCATTTTGATACAAGTTCTTACAAACTTATACTATTCACTGTCCATTATAGTTGTTTGAGTTACCCACTGAGTAACAGGCGCCAAATTCAAGGATTATAATGTTCGTGATCGACCTCCATTATGCGCGGCCCGAACTCACGACCTTTGGATCAGAAGTTCAGTGCTCTACCACTGTAATTCCGCATGATGATGGCCTGGTTCAATCCAAAGACCGATGTCCGTGATTAACGAGCTTACCATTTTCAGTACTCACCCTTTATATGCATAAATGCATGTAATGTCCACTTGAAATCTCTTAATTAACTGCAGTGAGATTGTTTTACCGACATTCGTTGAAAATGTGTTGTTTCAATTAATTGTATTGTGTGATAAACAGACTTGAATGTATATTTGTCACTAGATAACTAAAAACGCATGCACCATAACGACAGCAAAACATTGGCTGATGTCTATCACAATGACGCCACTGGCTGTTCATAACACGTTGTTGTGTTGTGTAGATCAGTGGTAATGTATGCTAATAACCATTGTTAGTATTGTAGGAAGTCTTAGTATTTTTGCCTCCAATACGTATGCATGACTATACAATCATTGCACACTAAATTGAAATTACAGTAAAACCTCAATGATAAGACCACCTTTGGGACCCTTGAGCACTGGTTTTCCTATTGAACTGGTCTTCTTATAGAGGATGCTTAAAGAGCAAAAAAGTGATAAAATGGACTTGAAAATTGTGTTCTTAATTTCGAGGTGGTCTTATTATTGAGTTTTACTGTCACGGTATTTTGATTGTATACACCATAGATATGTGTTTGGTATAAAACATGTACATATAAAATATTTTCAGAGAGTATAGGATGTTCGTGCATGTGTATATCTGTATTGGTATAAATGCCAAGTGTTTAGCTTGCATTGTCAACATGTCCGTACATGTACATTGTATATGAACCGTTATATGTACACTACTAGCTTTAAAAGTTTTTCTTCTTCTGGATAAAATAAACTTACCATTAACACAAAGTTTTGAAATTATACATCCAGTCCACCAGTAGAATTACAACAAAACATTAACACAGTACTGTGTTAATTCATACTTCTATCTTGTAGGATTTGCATTTAGCCCAATAGATAGTTCCCACATCTATAATATTTACCTCCCTTGTTCATAATCATCAGTCAATTTGATAGGCAAAACTAATAAGCACTTATAGGAGTAATTCCCAAATATGTTATAATTGAGAAAATACCAAGAGAATTTGCAGGTGACAACCACATCTTCTTCAACTTTCTGAGCCATCTGCCCACATGAGCATAATGAATTTTTTTTTTTTTATATATCTGATTATTTTAACATCGTTGACATTTTATTCATATTCCCTATAAACTTTAAGGAAATTTGCGTATCAATATGGCTGGCTGTTTAGAACAAGAGTACGTTAAAACTATAAGTACAGCAATGCAGTATAAATGAACGCTTATACTGTACCCGTTTACATTACT
Source organism: Mactromeris polynyma (assembly GCA_032209605.1). Taxonomy (NCBI): domain Eukaryota; kingdom Metazoa; phylum Mollusca; class Bivalvia; order Venerida; family Mactridae; genus Mactromeris; species Mactromeris polynyma. The sequence continues at coordinate 680,161 of JASFXZ010000078.1, read as the reverse complement.
CGACTGGTTTTAACATTTTCTAAAATTTAGAGCCAAATGCAACATCTCGGCCATTTCCGTACAAATAGCCGAGATGATCCGATCTGACATTGAGCGTAAGACGATACAATTAGTCAGTCAGAGGCTTATAACTATTTTATTATTCAAAATGTCAAATTATTACATCACCATCTTCATTAAGGCCGTCACGATTTAGAGTCTAACTCAGGATTAAATACCAATACAGTACCCGTAGCCAGTCCAACCCAAACGAATCCATCTGAATCACACATAATAGAACCCGGATACTGATTCCCATCATGCTTTGTAAACAGGAAGTGGTTGAAGATGCCATGATTGTCCAATACGTGGACTGCACAATTTCTTACATCGGTGATGTATATGAAGCCTCTTTTATCACAACATAAATCTTTGGGTTCAAAAGGATTTGTTAGTATTTTGTTCTGCACGCCATAGTAACGTTTCCTTTCTTCCCCGTCCGGAGACAAAATAACAACATGTTCTTTAGAGGGTTCGTTGTCCAATACACATATATCACCATTTGTGTTCACCGTGATTTTTGAGAGTTTCACAAAAGGATCCGTTCCTTTTACTTTTATTTCCCATATTTTTTCACCAGCTTGGCTAAGTCTCACTACTGAAGGTATATTTCTAGGCCGTGGTCCCTTCTTTTGAGACTTTTGAACAGGGGTTGTTGTTAAAAGAATCTCATTTCTACTTGTGCAGCAAATTCCACCAATTTCCAGCTCAAAGGAAGCAAATGGGGTCATCTTTCCCGAGGACGCCATTTTGAAAACCGTTTTCGAAAACTGCGGCACTGCTAAAACAGTCTTGTCTTGTCTTGCACACAGCATATGTATATTGGCACCGATCGATTTTGATTCCTTTTTGTGACCGTTTCTATAATATGTGTACAAAAGTTTGTCATTAAATCTACATACCCAGCATTGGCCAACACGAGCAGCCGATATTTCAGTAATAGCACCAGTTCCTTCAACAAGAAATCTGTTACTTTCTTTCCTTTGGCGTTTTGATGGTGACTGCAAGTTTATAGATGAGTAAGTTTGATTTGTAACTGTTTCACTATCGACTGATTCAGAGTCTGAACTTTCATCGACTCGGTAATTTCCTGACTCCAGAGCTCGCTTCTGCCAAAACGCGCGTGATATGTTACTAGCAGTGGACAAATCCGAATCGGATTCACTTGAGTCGTCTGCCATGACGTAACTCGTCCTGAATGATGACGTAGATGCATTTGTCGTAAGTTCACGTCGTGGATTGGGCGTTGGGTATGACGGTAACACCCGAAAACTTCTCATAATACTTCGATTCGATTCTCGTAAATTACTGCCCTTAGATTCCCTCGTTAAAACTGGCTCTACCGATCGGCTGAAAAATGTAGAGGATGCTTGGACACGCTTCGTCTGCAGTGGCATTTTAGATGATAGTATAATCCGACGACTCAATAGTATGCCTAGAGATGAATGAACACAACAAATAATAAACACTATTGATAATGTTAGACACTTCCCCTGCATTTATCGCAGAACGATTCTTGTTCAAATGATTCTTGTTAAGTTGTTCATTACTATTGATATATTTCACACTTTTATGATTATAATTCAGTGCTTACGTCACACAATGTTCAGCGCTTGTGTGTACTATATGAATAATTAAAATGTGCTTAAAAGTAATAATTATCATTCGAATTCACTGAACAAAATGCTACCAAGTTTTTTAAACAATCCATTTTCTCTGCAATTAAAATCGATCTAGCTGGCTTAATACGTCATCAAGTGTGTGATTAATGTAACAAATTGAGAACTTATCATTGCCCAGTTTAACATTATAATAAGCTTAATCTATAATCTCAACTGACCATTGAAATGTAAGTTTATACTATCTCACACTCTGACTATTATACACATGTAACGATTATAGTATTCATAAAATGGCACTGTGTAAATCGAACTATCGATCATTGATATATATTATAATTCATTAGTCAAATGACCTTTGGTGTGAGTATAAGGTCAGACAAATTTGTAAGTTTACTTTGGGAATCAAAGCCTCGATACCAACCTAAATGGACGAGGCGTTTGTCTGAGTAGTCTGCCTACAGCCTGGATTACCTGCCCTTACTATTTCATTACTCTTGTGTGCAGTGTACGCTGGGTATCAGACTAAGTCTGCCTACTGAAAGCGTTTACGTTTTAGTACTACTATTGTCCAACTGTGTGGTCAGTTTGGTACGAACGTTGCTGAACGTTTCATTCACTCAAACCAAGGTCACATAAGATGAAATTGACCTTAAATGCAAACTGAACGGAAGGGCCTAACTATGATTAATAATGTTCTTAGTGCGTCACTGTTGTAACTTATTCATTTAAGTCAGATACAGTAGTTTTTTCCTACTTACATTTACATATTAAAGTCAATTACGCTGTTGTTAAACTGTTTTAATATTCATAAAGCGTAAAACAAATTTAAGTGTTTTCTTTATGTCTGGCTTTCAAATGTTTTAAGTTACGGCGGAGGGAAGACGACACTTTGATGGGTAAAACTGCCTCGCAGCCAGAGAAATGTATACATGTCTTGTATATGCTTGCGAATAATCGCGGGCTTACAAAGTATACGTTAGAAAGTTATTTAGTAATATCTGTGTAACTATCAATTTATCCCTTCAAGAGTTCCCTCCCTTCACCCCTTTACCCCTTCTATCTGTATAATATAGAAATGAGGTGCGGACAATACTTAACAAACGTTAACACATCCGTGACTTTTCTACAATTGATATTTGGCACAATTTAATATTTATCTTATATATGAATTATTTCAGAAAAGGAAACATTTGGTTATATTGAGATAATGGTTCACGTGATATCACAGTCCTTGAAGTATCCGAGTCGTCAACTCTTATACTAGTACATAATCATATCACTATAAACATTGTTAGAAGATACTCATATGACACGCTACTTCGTTGGTATTTAACTAATCGCATTCTTAGTAATTTGCTAAGAATATCGTACATTACAGACCGCGTCTCGATGTTTACTGTCTAATGACAAAATATTGGCACTCGAGTTACGACACCATTGATAAAACGGACTTTCGATAGTTTATGTATTTACTCGTAAGTTCTTGAGTTGGGCTAAGACAAATTGATAAAATTTAAGCTATATTTACATAATTCAAAACCTGATATTGTGAAAAAAATGTGAATGTTTATACTTCATGCATGTACGAGGGGTGTTCGGAAAGTTTCGGGACAAGTGTTGTACCTTTTTAATTTTCTTATATTTTTCCGTGCAATTTTCAGGATATGTAGCCCCACATATTATCTATTCTATAGAGACTTTCATTTTTATGTGCCATTATCTATACGAATTATTCCGTCGCTATAGTAACGTCATGTTGTATTTACATGTATACATATGTGTCTGCTTAATGAAGAATGTGTGCGCATTCAAACACTGACTGACCTTGTAGTACTGATTAATTTTGACCGACACTTTCCTAATCATTTCACCTAATTAATGCTTTAAAGGTGTAAAGTCACAAACTTAACTTTCGATACATGTGTTGTACGTAGCGAATACTTTCAGAAGTTTGCTTTTTTTTCTTATAAAAGCTCGGATTTTGTTGGAATTTTACGCCGTCGGTATGAAAACGGGTATAGGTGAACACGCGTATTTGGATTATAAAATGCGTCAGGTTAGAAAATGTCAATAAATGAAATGTGCAACACGAAAGGCGTGTTACAATTTCTCATACATCTTTGAACATATTTGCAAAATAAACACATTGATTGACCCATTCCTTGGTGTTCAAAGTAACCAGTACAGAACATTCAATATAAACACATATAAATGTATATGCTATTAAATAATATGTACATTGTATATCATTATTGCAATTGCACTACAATTCTGAACATATATGGGTACTCTACCTTTAATGAATTAACATTAATTAAAATTATCTTGAACCAGTTCAACATATACATAGACAAAACGGACGTGATGGAGAAGTTTAGATGTGTTCTACTTTTTCTGGTTGGTGCGACCACAGCTAACGGTTAGTTTTATTTTCTGGGATCAATTGATAAAATGCCCAGCTGATATAGCGGGAAGAAGAATCTCAATCTTGATGTAGTTATTGTAGATTTTCTATCGAATCTTAAACTCTTGTGTTTTCCAAGTACTTATTCCATACACCATGATCATCATTTAGTATTCAAAAGTATTCACGATACAAATGAGACAGGAAGTATAACCTATTTATTTGAAGGTTCAAGTAATATTCATACACCTTTTATTTAGCTGTCGATTAAGTTGTTCGGTAGAATAACTAGTTTAATGGCAGGGTTCGACAGACGCATCGCCTTAATACGAAAACTTGAACTACTTTTTTCCGGAAGTGGTGCAAGAATAACAGGTAAGTGAATCGGTTAAAATAGTTCAACGTCTGGACGTAACCTGCATTACATACTCAATACTGGTAGTAATCTTTACCGAGCAATTAAATTTAATGGATCAACAATGGACAATAGTGATTCGTACCTTCTGTGAATTTAGAAGTGTTGAATACAAAACCGAACAACGTCAATGCTTTCAGTGCTTTGATTTCTTCATGCTGTACTTTGTGAACTGTACCCAGTGCAGACGACATCTGTTATTCTATGGACAAATTCGCTTTCAATCTTATAGTAGCTTAACAAATATACCACTTAGTAGCCTACATACGTAGTTAGCCCCCAGTGATAACCACTTTTTAAGACCACTGAACAAACGTACAACGCGATAATGTTAAACACAGATCCAATTTAATATGGCCATATTATAAAGTCAGTCGAACTTTCTCGTTAATTTCTAGAAGCTGACCATGGACACTCTCCCTCGTGCAGCAACGCTTTTTTTTCAATTTGTCAATACCTGGTAAAAGTTCTAGACACATCACACAACAACGCTTTTTTCAATTCGCCAATACCTGGTAAAAGTTCTAGACACATCACACAACAACGCTGTTTCATTTCGCCAATACCTGGTAAAAGCTCTAGACACATCACACAACAACGCTTTTTTCAATTCGCCAATACCTGGTAAAAGTTCTAGACACATCACACAACAACGCTGTTTCATTTCGCCAATACCTGGTAAAAGCTCTAGACACATCACACAACAACGCTGTTTCATTTCGCCAATTGTCGGTAAAAGCTCTAGAAACACCACACGGCAACGCTCTTTCAATTCGCAAATAGGTAAATGCTCTAGAAACACAACCGTGTTGACGCGGACATTTTTTGTTGCGTTTGTTATGGTTTGCAGTATATATTTATAAATATTTACAATATATACAACTTCTGTAATGCATATATACCAATATTCCATATACATGACATTAATGTTGTAACGTTTGACACGACATAGTTTTGGCAGTTCAATATCTTACATAGTTGACAGTTTGAAGTTTATATGTTACTAGAAGTGAATAAAGCTGTATTTTGTATGTCAAAATTGAATGAACATGGGCATTGAAATCGAAAATTAACATGATTCAAATACTGTTCAAGAAAGAAAAACGAATGGAAGCAGTAGTTTGGCTTTGTCAACAATTTGTAAAGCTATATGAAGACAGTGATAAAAATTATAGCCGCTATTGCAAGTGTCATATAGACGAGCAAATGGTTACTGATGCCTTAAACCTTAAATTGTGGTGTCAATTTTACATAATCTGTTACTTTTTCGAGAACTTTTCTTAAAAACATTCGTTATGATTATTGTATTTTATCAAGGAATATTTCTTACAATTGTGACTGAAAGAAAATTAAGTTGACTGTCATAGATGACAGTATATTCAATTCGAAAATGCATAGCATAAGAAGTTAGATGTGAGTTCGAATATGTAGTAGTGAATGCACAGCTGTTAGTTGTTAATTCAGATGTTCGTTCCCGAATTCACAACTGTTAGTTGTTAGTTCAAAAATTAATTCAAGAGCGCACAGCCAGAAGTTAGATTTGAGTTCGAATAAGATGTATCGAATGCACAGCTGTTAGTATTCTTGAATTAACAACTAATAGCTGTGAATTCTGGAACGAGCATCTGAACTAACAACTAACAGCCAACTTCACAGACCTATATTTAATAGTGTTATGTGTCCTGATCAGCGGGCGAAACTAATCTAGATGAACCGGTTGTGCTGGTATAAAAAATAAGCGGTGGGAGCGTGTTGTGAAAAATATTGTCTTGTTATGTGTAATTGAGTGAGAAAAGACTGTTAAAGATGGATACGGAACAGGACAAGACGTTTGTGGACTCCATAAAGGGATTTGTTAAAAGCAATTTAAGGGTAATTTTGATAATAGCAGTGGTCATATTCGGCCTTGCTATAGGTTTTGGGGTTAGTTCTTGGCTAGGTAAGTTTAAATAAAGAATGTGTTTGTATTTTCTTACATTTCTTCATTTCTTAAAGATGTATCTGGCTCATCTAAACATAAAATGTTTGAATTGTCTATATCCTCCAGTATTGTTGTTACATTGGCTAAAACATCTCTTATAAGAACCATTGCTATGTATAACCAATTGAAAAACTATTTTTTTATCATATTACTAACAGTCAAAACCTGTAAAATAGCCTGATTGTTAAAAATACTGGATTTTGTTTTAATTTTATGATGTACAAATATCTTTCTTCAACAAATATGGATTAATACAGTATGAGTTCATTCTTTGTTAATGCAAGTTTATTGATGTTTGAACCATAGGAAATATATGTTCATGTTTGTTTAGGTAGAACAGAACTTTTATTTTCAAACACAGATTGCAAAACAATATGTTTTACAATAACATGTGGACAATTGATATTAATAAAGGTATATACAATGACGGGCGTAAACACAAGGATTTGGAGGTGGGGATGGTGATCACACTTTATAAAAACAATTGAACAACAAATGAGCATAGTATTACTTTAAGGCGATATCTATTTGTGGAAGCGAAACTGATTAGCAATACGAAATTACATATTATGTTTTATTACACCGATTTAGGAAAAAGAACAAACGTATCGGTATTTTAATAACACATCTTCTTTACTACAAGTCAGTAAATAATTTCAGGATTCAAGAAATGTGTAACACAGTAATAATTCAGAACTAATTTGTACAATGTTATGTACATGTATGTTGAGTATCAGTGGTCAAATGTTTTACATAGACTTTTATAGGGAATATCTTTGAAAATCTTCTTGTCCAGAACCAGAAAACCCTGGGATTTGATATTTGGTATGTAGCATTGTCTAATAGTCCACTACAAAGATTGTTCAAATTACTTGAGATTAGAATTTCAATTAAATAGTTTTAAGTTAAGCTTAAATTGAAATACACTGTTATCCATCGTATAAACAGTTTGCATTCAAACCAAAGCGAACGGAGGCTTTTTAATTCATACTATGCGTCAGGTTTCGACTGAGTGTTTACTTAACCAAGCAAATCATAATGAACCTGCATTCGGCAGTAGTTTGAATAAAGTCAATAGAGAATATTTGTATTAAAAACAGGTAAAAATAATATTTGCAAGCATTTTTGTTCCGATTTTGTTGTGACATAAGGAATATTTAAGCTAAATTATTTTATAAAGAATGTAAACTTGAAAACTCATTTTATAGAGATAAAAAGCATAAGTTGTAAGAGACCAAAGTATTTGTCCTTCTTTCATACATGGAAGATTAAAGTGCAGTATGCCAAAATAACTGCTGTTGGTTGAGATTTCAATGCATTTATTATTCTAACCTCAAATCTAACATAAAACCACGAATGATGACGATTCTACGATCAATATCTCAATATTATGCTTTTTCGAGAAAAAAATGCTTGGTCGTAAATATTAGAAAATTGAAGGTACATGCCTTCATCCCGATGTATTCTACAACACTGCATTGTCATTTTGATTACACGCAGCTTCCCTAAACCACAAATACAAGAGAGCTTTTCACATGGTGCGGTGTATTTTCAAAACGCAATATTTGAAAAGTAGGCAAATTAAATACAGTAAAACCTCACATAACGACCACAAAAGTACTAAGACCATCTCAAAATTAAGAACACAATTTTCAAGTCCATTTTCACCTTTTTGCTCTTTATTCAACCTCAATATTAAGCCCACCTCAATTAGAAGACCAGTTTTCAAGGGTCCCAGGTTGGTCGTTTTATTAGGGGTTTACTGTAGCTTAATTCCAAAAGGTTATCCATAGAGGAACATCATTAACAAATGTTTTAGATTAAAATTTTGAATTGCGAATGTTTTGCCCAATTGGCATTCTTTTCTCTCTTAGTCAATTATTATCAAATAATAGTTATTCCGATATATACATGTAGTTTCTTTTCGTTAGCAGGAAATACTTGCAGTATCAAAGGTATCTCCTATATCTCTCCAAATATTTTATATAAATTGCATAATTGTGATACAATTTCAGGATTTTTATTCTCGCGTACAAAATGCTACAATGCTGACGGGATTGGTTGTTTTACTACCGCCAGTCCATACAACAACTTCCAAGGTTTCCTGCCAGAATCCCCAGCCCATATACAGGTAACTTTTGTATAGATAGTTCCCACATCTACAATATTTACCTCCCTTGTTCTTAATCATCAGCCATTTTGATAGGCAAAACTGATTAGCACTTGTAGGATAAATTCTCAAATATGTGATAATTGAGAAAATACCAAGAGAATTGCAAGAGACAACCACTTTTTCTTCAACTTTCCTAGCCAACTGCCCACATGAGCGTAATAAATAAGTTATGTTTATATATATCTATTTTAGTTATCATCCTTTACATAATACTCCGTGTAAACTGTATGAAAATTTGCCTATCAATATGGCTGACTTTCAGAACAAGGGAGGTAAATATTGTAAATGTGGGAACTGTCTATTGTGACAGAACACTGGGCCTTAAAACATACTCCTGTTTGTAACGTTTATAGGTTCTTTGGCCAAATCTTAATAAAATAAAATGAGACAAAATTCGTATAATGAAGTTTTAATTGGAATATTTTGCAGTGTCATTACAATGATATTCAAAATACGCTACAATACATTTGTACTTTCCGCTGTTTGCGTAAATGTATCGAAATTGAATATGATTTTATTTAATGAGATTGAGATGGTCAAGCTCTGCATGCTTCTGATGAACGTGTACTTGAATGGATAAACACTCGAATACTGGTCAAATCTCTGATGTTATGGATTTAGAATAGTCATGTGTCGCTATACAACATGCAATTACACGAGGGGTGTTTAAAAAGTTCGCGGACATACAATTACACGAGGGGTGTTTAAAAAGTTCGCGGACATACAATTACACGAGGGGTGTTTAAAAAGTTCGCGGACATACAATTACACGAGGGGTGTTTAAAAAGTTCGCGGGTAAGTTATGCTTATAAAATATTTCATATGGTGTCTATATAATTTTAAACTTAATCGTATACATATATGTTTTGTATCGCACCTGTGCATTTACCGGGCACTCACGAACTATTGGTCCCTGGCAGAAGTCATCAATGTCCACGAGCGAATCGTGCATTGTCGGCCCTCTTATAGTATACCACGTACATATTCGTATTACTGTTAAAACGCATAGAAAGCCGAAGATAAATATAGACAAGTAGTCAACTGTGAAATTATGCTTATAGAGGTCAAGAGGATCACTTAAAGACTACTTCAATAATAAAACCATCTCAAAATTAAGAACACAATTTCCAAGTCCATTTTCTCTGTTTTGCACATTATTCAAACGCAGTATTAGGACCACCTCGATAAGCGGACCAGTTTCCAGGGGTCCCAATGGTGGTCTTGTTACTTAGGTTTTACTGTAAAGTAATGGATATACATTTACATACACTATAGACGGGATAAGGGGAGAGAACTCATGACATGTGATAGATAGACGTATAGCTTTGAATTGAATGGCGAACACCATCTTACTCTGCCACTCTTTCGTTTTCAAAATTCTCAAGTGAACTCCTGATATGGGTATTTTAATACAATGTAATACCATAATAAGATCACAACCAGTTAACATATTTCACTTTTCAAACAGGTCTTTTTTCAAGAAAATATGTTTCCAACAATTTCTAGATTGAGTTTTTGTTGTACACTCGGACGAACAGACAAACGCCGCAACTTGTGACCAAAGATACAACTTCAATACAGCATTCACACTTTGATGGATCAAAAAATACTAAATTTATTATTCACGGCTTTTCTGATGATGGTCGATCACAGTGGGTGAGAGACATGGTACACGAATTTCTGTCACAGGTAATACACTTTGTCATCCCTATTTAAAGGGCCAGTCATTTCTGAATTATGAGACACCTACTTTCTGAGCACATTTACTTCCCGATTCCTATCCTTTAAAGCCAGGCACCAGGCAGGTAGGCGCACGGTAACTATTATTTAACTACCTAGCGGCTCACCAACCGGCCATATCAGAACGGACCCCTACCGGGATTAGAACCTTCGATCTCCCACTTCCAAGGCGGATGCCTTAACAACTTGGTCACGGGAGACGGTTGTATAGTAAACTAACGTATTTATAACACGTAAGCTCTAAAGGTGTGACTAATTACTTTCACAGAGTCTTATACTGAGTATGTCCTCAAAACTCAAACAATTTGAGGTTCCACTTAGTAGAATTCTCAATAACATTGAATGGACTTTTATCCAAATGGCAACAACAGTATTGGTACCGCACAAACCGTCTAATTAACTTGAATTTAAAGACATATTTATGTTTGGAATTCAGATCCAATGTTGACGTAGACAGAGTTATAACGCTAAATGTCTCAGCAACTTCTCAGTAGATACTTTAGCCTCCACTCCAACTGTATCAGACATATACAGTTCGCTCACAATACGTCTACAGAATTTTGTTTATTTTGTGTAATTTTAGGAAGATCTTAACGTGTTTGCTGTAAATTGGGAAAAGGGAAGTGACAATATCAACTATATCCAGGCAGCGAGTAATACTCAGGTTGTTGGGGCCCTATTAGCGCAGTTCATAACACAATTACATACCACTGCGCATGCGCAGTATAAGACCGTTCACCTAATAGGTCACAGCCTAGGAGCCCATATATCAGGATTTGCTGGGTCACATGTTCATGGATTAGGTCGAATAACAGGTAAAGTGGCTTTAATAGAACAGCCTTACCTTTCATGTAGAACAAAATGTGTGACATGCTGAATAGTTCTCGAGTTGGTGCGTAGTAATAAAACGTTGTATCTCAGATTTTTAAAATGTATAAAGAATAATTTATATGACTTACTTTTATTACAAAACATCAAATGACGAAAATACATTCTTGGAGTGTGCGGTACCTTTACGGGAAGAGGAAGAAGAAGACATTCACATATCTTCCGGCATCTAATAGGGTTACCACATTTGTAAAGGATATCTCTAGCCGTTCAATCAATTTACTACTTAGCAACTATTCTCGGCAGTATGCACAGGGGCAACCACTTCGGTTTCCGCGTATTGCAAAACATAGCCTGGATTTCAGTCTCCCAGTCTCTAAACTTTCTTACATATCGTCACCTTTCATCAAAACATTATATAATAACAATTATCACATTTGCGAGAGAAACACCACCGGGTTTCCCCAACCGTCGATATTGCTGTTGACTTGGTATACGTATATACCAAAAAAAACGAGTCGAATGAATATTATATAATGTATCAGCGACTGAACCCATGTTAGGCAAAACTGTAACGTAGGGGTTGACAAGGGGGTTGATAATGTGAAAGAAATGTTAATACTTGGCATTATATTGAAGGTTTAGACCCAGCAGGGCCGCTGTTTGAGAAAGCAGATCCAAGATCTCGTCTGGATCCAACAGACGCATTATATGTAGACGCTATACATACCGATGGTGATTCACTGTTGGAGCTGGGTAAAATATATGATCTAACCACGGTATCAGTCATGTGCCGTTCTTGTACAAAATGCTTATAAAAACAACCGCGAAGGTTGGAATTCTTCGACTCTGTTTCCACCTAAAAATAATTATTCAACTCTACAAATATATCATACAAGGATATAGATTATTCAAGTATATATTAAACTTGCATTTGATACCGTTTTAACGAGACTTCTATATGAATCTGAGACGGCTGGAAAACGGATTTGCAAACGTATTCAGTGTATGTATGCCTTCCGTATATAGCGTTTTCTGCAACTATGACATTTATTCACAAAAAAAATACCATTTTAATGTTTCTATCATATTCATTATCGCTTCTAAACTCCAATTACCAAACTATGAACACCAAATAAATGCAACTTCTTAAGAAGAAAAAAGAACACAAAGTATGACTGACCCTTTTTTATGTTTAACTAATAAATTGAAAATACTGTTTACATTGCAGTACGTTCAATTTACCCACGTTGTTGGGACTCAATCATTGTGTAAAGAGACGATACGTTCCCTGACTGACGCTATATCATAATTTAAATACAATATATTGCTAAGGTTTTGTGACAGTAAACATGTGTATCAGATAATACATATGATATTTTTTCCATCGATTGAAGGTTTTGGACTTGAGAAGCCTGTTGGTGATGCTGATTTCTATCCTAACGGAGGCGATGATCAACCTGGATGCGTTAATGAAGTAGGAAGACATGTATTTAGTCTTATTACTGGAAAAATATCAGGTAAAACTTACTTTATTGTTCATAAAAGCATAATACAAGTAAATACACGACAAGTTCGCATGAACATGTTTGTTGGGTTTTATGTTGAGAAGTATTGGTCAATTAAATGCTTCCGAGGCTGGAGAATGTCAATCCGTTGTCCATGCAGCTTTTCCTTTTGACAAATATTGCATTATGCAGTAAGTACATGTAACAAAATGTATGTAAACAATAAACAACATTTGCATAAATTATATAAGTATAATATGCAATATGTACTTTCGTTTTAATGATATTTTACAAATAGCCAAAAAAAATGAGTCTGTACATAAATACTTAATGGAAGTATACCGCGTGAGGTCCCATTCATGACTTACATTCTTCATTCCAGGATTTACACAAAGGATTGCATGCAGTCACATGAGAGTCATTGACTTCTTCACAGAATCTATATCATCCCATTGTTCTTTCCGGGCACATCCATGTGCTAATAAGAAGGATTTTTCTGCTGGAAAATGTAGAACGTGTGGCTCAGGATGTCCTGTAATGGGCTACCATAGTGACCAAAGTCATCCGCATGGAACATTTTACCTTACTACGCATGCGTCGAGTCCATATTGTATATAATGTTATGTTGTTGTAGCAAATAAATATACGTACAATACTTATCGCATTTTTTTAAACTGTTACATCAAAAGTCAGCCATATATGTTGTTGTGTATGATAAAAATGCTACTGTGTAATAGCTCACAATTGTGTGGTTTTTAATACGACAACCAAGCAGTCCTTACAGCGTTTACTTCGCCCGCCGGTAAAGAGATGAGCTCGAAATCAATTATTTACTGCATGAATGTTAGTTAAATAAACATATTCATTCCCGCGATATGATATACAACAATGGTTTGAACATTTAGCTGAGGAAAGGAACAGAACAGAGGACAAGGGGTTGCGCGGAGGATGACGTAAACGTGCTCACGATTTGAACGTGCATTGTGTGAGATCATAATTATCACTTTCATTGTTGTATTGTCTATACATTATACATTATACTTTCTTGTATACTCGGCAAACATATTTGCCTTTGGCAACGAAAAGCAGGAACATAAAATAATCACAAAATTATCAATCGTGAAAATGACACAATACCCGTATGAAGGTATTTACATGTATATACATATAATGTATGTATATAAACAGGTATCAACGATATGGGGGAGAGCAATATATATTCAGATACATGTATATATTTACGATGAAGACATAATAGGCATTACATCAATCAGTATTGACTTTTATACGGTTCTAATGTTATAAGAATGTTTCAAAAAATAACATGTCGGATATAAAGTGTTTCTGTTTTCAGTTTTCATTAAATTATATAAACATAGATATTGAAGGTCATCTTTTATAAGTCATGTATTTTTGTCTTAAATCATAATATTTTCCACATGTCATGAGGAAGTGGTATTCATTTTCCACAAGGTTTTTATTACAATTTGTACATAATCTATTTGCTCTGTCAGTATTATTGTACCGACCAGTTGCAATGGCTAGACAGTGTGCTGATAATCTGAATCTTGTATATAATAATAATAATAATAACGTCTTTATTTTAAGAAGGTTGTTACACATTATGATATAAATATAAAACTATAAAAACATCATATTTTCAATGTGGCCTTCTGTAAACAAAACATAATAATAATTAAAATTTAACATTTGCACACTATAATCACATGTATATAAATAAGATTTTCACATTGTATTTCAATATAACAATTTAATTCAATATAACAATTTAATTCAATTAATTTACTTACCGACAGACACTCGATCAATTATATCATACAAATTGATGTGAATATACTACCACGGACATATAAACGGTTTATATGACAGTGATAATATATACATCTATATATTATGTCACAATTACTAAAATGAAACGTAATTACTGCGATGCAGTATTTAAAAGATGATTTTTATTTTCGTGTTTGAAGGATGTTAACCTTTCCGCATTTCTTATGGCATCTGGAATGTCATTCCATACCTTCATACTGTAATAAGAAAATGAATCTTTAAAATAATTAGTGTGTGGTGTTTTCTTTATGCATAAGTCATGTTTTGAAGCCGATCGAAGTGAATAGTGTTCATTATTTGCGAAAACAAGTAACTCAGTCAGGTAACAAGGGGCCATACCATTTCGCGTTGTATATACAAGAGCGCCACAGTGGTATTTACATCTGTCTGTAAAAGTTAACCACTGAAGTTCTCGTAATAATCGTTTGGATGACGATCGCTTGTATTTTTTAAGAACAATTTTTGCAACTCTTCTTTGCAAGGTATTTACTTTATTTATGTGACGATTATTGTCTTTGCCCCAAATATGACAACAATAGTCAAGTATTGGCAGTATATACGCATTGTAAAACATACGTTTCATATCCTCTGTGAGGATATAGCTTCCTCAGATAATCATTTGGATCAACAGTAACGATCGCACAGTACGTACAAAATTGATGAATATAATGGCAAACCAGCACACAAATTTGTTGTATGTATCTTTGTTTATGTAAAACAAGCAAACCAATGATCATATTATGAAATGAAAACAATGAAATACAGCACGGAACTACCTACTCCTTATGTTTACAACATGGGCGAATTTGTCCAAAGAATTTCGCTATAATGGTACAAAAGTTGTCCTCTTTCAGTTCCTTGTCCATATTTAGACATATATCAGACGACGCAATGATGCTGCTTGACGTATTCAGCCCTATCTTCTTCAATGGCAAAGGATTCTCATTCACAAAATCATCGAATTTAACATTTAGACAAGCAGCGCTACGGTACACCGAAGATGTGTCGTTATAGTTTTGCCGAACTTGTGATGGTAGTCGTGATGGAAGTGAAACGCTGCTTTCGGTGCACCTCGGATATAATCTATGAATATATCCAGTTTTGAAGGCGTTGCTCTCTTTGAATAAAATATCTGATTGGACCTCAAACTGAGACTGAACAAATCCAGCGTTAGGTTTGGATTCAGTGACTGGCTGCAGTATTGTTGAGATCCACATATCTCCACTTTCCTGTTGATACACGTCACGTAATATAGATGTGAAGTTATCCCACACTGCAGCTTGATTTTCAGAAGAACAAAGCTGGAAAATCTGGGTGGGTTTAAATTGACTTCTAACCTGTAATACAATACAGTAAAGCCTCACTTAAAGACCACTTCAATAATAGAATCACTTCAAGTCCATTTTTACTATTTTGCTCTTTATTCAACCTCAATATTAAGACCACATCAATAATAAGACCAGATTTCAAGGGACCTAAGGTTGGTTGCATTATTGAGGTTTTATAATACATGTATCAATACAATGACTTTTCATTATATGAGTTTTCTTATCATTAAACAATACAATATGAGCAGGGTTTATGTTACATTTGGAAACAGAACTTTGTTTTCTGATTAACTCGATCTGTTCTTTTCATTAAGTTACAAACGGAAAATACTTAACATTCAGTACTTCTGCAATATAGAGATAAAAATAAAGGTCTTATATCCACGAGGCAACATATACATACTTAAGCATGTTGATTGATAAATAATATACGTTCATGCTTGGGTAATGCTTAATGTTAATAGCACATTATTCATCATAAGTTTACACCTACATCGTGTATTTACTGAGTATAACATGATATATAAGCGTATAAACAAACCGTCACTTCCTGACTTGAACATTGGTAAGACATCGACAACAGAGTTAGTGGTACAAGAGATAGTAGATCGTAATCCATGGTGTCTCCACTGAATACAATCTTTGCTATCACCAAACACTTCATACCAAGACCCAAGCAAACAAGATTGGCTGCATGATCACCAAGTAGGGACACAAATCTTCCCTCGGCAAAAAGGGGCTCATCAATGTTGTACTTTTCTCGAAGTACTGCTTGAAATGTTGAGTCTTTTGTCTGAAAATAGCAACGATGTTGGTGTGATGGATAAATCAGGATTTAATTTGGTGCAACATTTGGACCGTATTGAATCATATATACGCCCGGTTTGTTTCGAGCAATGAATGATTCTATTATCAAATGCAAGGAAATATTGCACTGAATATATTGGCATCAGATAAATATCCGAGTGGCTCTGACTACAATGCATTGGAAATGTATGTTGTGATGTGATATAAATGGAATATTCTCCAGCGACTAATGTTAAGCGTAGAGATCAGATGACAAAAACAATGTTTGTCATGTGTTTATGTGAGTTAAATGTAAATACCGGAGTCGTGTTAGTCGTGTTAGTAAACATACGCCAGTAGTACAATAAATGAGTGAACACTTTACTTGTTTTAAACATAATAACAGAAAGAGGTAACTTTGTATCGTAATGACTAAGTCCATATTGAGATAAAAACCGAGAAGAAGTGGTGTCAGAGTAAAATTGCCTTCTACCAGCTTTCGTCTAAGGTAGGATTATTATTATATAGTTGCTAACGTAAGAAAGTATTATTTTCTTCAAAGACATTGTAATGTAATTGCTATTTTTTAATTATTAATAAAACATAATTTATGTTGGTAGAAACTGGGAATATAATTAAACTCACATAATACGTGTACTAAACAATGTATATGACTTACCTGCATTGTTATGTATAAAACATTTCTTGATTAATTGTGTGACTGTATGCGTAATGGTTTTGTTGTCGTAAACAGTGACGTTTCTTAGATACGACGTTAAACGCCATGACGTCATTGAACTCATGACGTTCGCTGATACAACGTTACGTCAGACTCGTTTTCTTGCATGTGGAAGAATTCTCATCATCCGATAACCGATACTGCGCAAAAATGCCTATATAGAACTATGAAGGGTTTTAGCTTTAAATTAGTATAACTTTTATCCGTTAAAGATATCAAATAAATGCATACGGTTCTGTAATGTTTCAATATTCCCCATTCATTCAAATACTTTACCTTTTATTTAAAATAAAAGTAAAATGGTATTTTTTAACTTTAAAACAGTTACAAGTGCTTAGTATTCAATAAAATTGCTCATGGGATTAAAAGATCGATATGAAATTTGACCGGGTGACGACATGATTGTATTGTTCGACCATATTTACCTGACACTCATGACAAGTCGGTCAGTTAGCATCGGCGAAATGTCAACAGTGGTCTTCCAAAGAATAATATCACGTGTTCACTCTACGAGAACGGCGATTGTGCTGGAAGTGATTGGCAAAGATTGATCAATGTCAATTTGATGTTTCTAACAATAGTATAATGGCACCGTACAAGTACAGCACATGTCCGAGCTTGGTAGCGTATACCCTTATGCCCGTCTATACACACCTTACGATCTTCTGATGTTACTTGTTGTAAGTAAACTTCTTCCAAACAGTAATTAATCTTCTTATTGCATGTGGTGCAGAAGCATTCTTTCCTTTACAGTTCGGACACAGTTGAATTAAATTATTATTAAAATTTGACACTTGAAGCAACAAATCACACACATTTTACCAGAGTTTATTTTGCATAAACTAAAACGTTTAACAATAATAATGTTGATACAAATGACCTGTAATGAACAGTTTGGTACTAACAAATAAAAACACAATATCATTTCCGAAAATATGTATCGAAAAACAAATGTTTTAAATACGGTTTTGAATTTAAGCGCGCTGTGCCTTTTCTTATATCCAAGCCTATTACACAATCATGAATTATCTCCCTTTGCATGTGTATTTGACTGAAATGATTACTTGTAACTAATAATCTGTACATGGAAAATAAATGGGAATCTTACTGTCGTTGTATTTATTTCGTTGTTGTTGTTGTGTCTGCAGTAACTCGACAGGTTCAACGTAAGACTATCGTAACTCCTATGTATTTGGACTGGATCCTCGACTGTTGGTGTATTGTAATAATGCGATTTTACCTTTGTTCATAAATATGAAACAGACCGAAAATAAATAAGGATATTATGATATAAATACAAACAACAATGGTGAATAAATAAATGCATGCATAATTATGTACAATGTCCCGTATATTACATGAGTTTAATATTTTTGTTCAAAAGCAATATTTTTCTTTCAACTTTCTGTGTCATTTCAATGACGGTTTGGCTCGATTGTTGGTAATCTAGTGTAAAGGTGCAAGTAAGCGTTTCGTTATATACTCATGTATACGCTCCCATACAGCGCTTTGACTCCACTGCCGTTAGTATCACTTGTATACGCTCCCATACAGCGCTTTGATTCCACTGCCGTTAGTATCACTTGTATAGTCCGTTTATATTTACTTGAGAACGGTAGTAAACAAACGTTGAGGTGGTCAGCCAATTAAAACATGCTTTGCAAAATATTTACTAATATACATTATGTACACACTATCGGTATTCACAACTAATGTTGAATCAATAGTAGTACAACTATATCTATCACTAATGAATCGTATGAATATCCTTTATTATGAACTCAAGCACTAAATATTAGGCATGTGGAAATGAAACTCAGCATATGGCTCATAGCAATATCTTGGAAAAGTAAGTTTCAAATTAACACTTTCAGTTCTCACCAATTGATACGAACATTATTTCTGATTCTTCGAGAAGTTCAAATTAACAAGTCGATGACTAGAAAATCATAAATAGTAAGCATGTTTGAATATATCAAACATTTGTACATTATTCTAACCTGATGTTTAGTGTCATTCATCTAAAACATCTCCATCACTTTCTTAAACAATTACTTCCTATTATATAACATAGGTCCAGTTGTTCTAATAACGATTTGTGAATTTCAACGACTGTAAACTATTTAAACAGACAGTCAATTAACGTATAATCTTCTAACTTAAACAGCAGTTACACAGAAGCATACTAGATGGTACTAGAGAAACAGAAGAAACACGAAACTTAGTTCCAGCTTATCCCCTTATCCGAATGTAGATCACGGTAATATGTCACGACCCTTTCCTCAAAACGTAATCATGACGAAAAAAGCTATTTTAAAAGAGATACACTTTGCAATTAACTGTCGTAAGGTGTCCAGTGTCGCGGAAATATATTAATGCACTTTAAATATATATAACAAAATTTAAAAGCACAACAATTCAAAAAGAGCACTACCATATTTTGTACAAAATGTTATTCGCTAATATGGCTACGTCTTGGGGTACCAACTGGTTTATATTTAGGTTTCGTGGTACCCGACACAATCTCCGGAAAATGATTGGTCTCTTGTGGATCCGATCCATGTATTAACCAACTCATGACGTAGTCTTTTGATGACATATTTTTCGGTAACACTGGTGCCCTAGGGGTAGGGAACTGTTCCGGTATTCGAACATTTATGTCCATACGATTACCACGCGTGTGTACATAGTTTTGACTAGCTGTGTTTTGTTGTATTGAAATATTTTTGATCGGGTGTTTTTGTCGATGTTTGTTATGTATAGCATTGTCTTTTGCATTGCCTTGTAACCAATAGTGTGCCTCATCGGCTCCAATCTTTTTCTGGTCCTTTTTCACGTGTATAGGGCACTGTGCAGCACGGATTTCAGGCAACACTGTAGCGTTGTGCACTTGCGCTGTATTTGCACGCGCAACTGTCTCTATGATATCTTCCGGTAACTCCCCCGCCTCATCGCCTGACTCAAAACTCCTGAAACAAGAAAATAAATAGGTTCTAAATATAGTTGTCATAAGTATAGTTGAACTATAAACAGTTGAAGCATCTGCAACTATATTTGCAGTTGCACCGTTGGCTGAAAACAACAAATATTGAAATGAGGCTTTATATGCTTTTATAAACCATAGGCGTAACACACTCCTGTATAGTGTGAACATGTATAATAATGTTAAATGAGTACTGAATATGTTGTGGCTCATTTTCTCAGAGATTTATGATTAATACGAGATGCGGGTGTAATATTAAATCTGAGTGTATAGTGTGGCACTAAAATCCAATAACACCATCTCAAAGAAAATTGCCCAAAAAAAGAATGTACTGCACTCAATTGACATTTGCATTCATATTCCACACCTAGACTAATGAGAGTAAATATTCTTATTTAAGCTCTGAGTGCTGAGTAAATAATTGTTATAATCCTGGACCTCGATCTATCTGAAGCTCTAATGTTTTCGATGATATATAACTTTATAATTCTTTGAGTATAATAGAATACATTTCCAATCAAATGAGCTGGTATGTAATAAAGATTTATACTAGCATCACGACCAATGACGAAACTAATTGTTGCAATATTTTATAGTACAAGAAAAGTACATTAAAACCTCAACAATACGACCACCATTGGGACCCTTGAAACTGGTCTTCATATCGAAGTGGTCTTAATATTGAGGTGGTTGTTATGTGAGGTTTTACTGTATTTGACTTAAGAAAATCATATATTCCGAGGCTTCACCATCGAAACCAGGACAGGAACATTTTAGATTCTAATTTCAGGGGTTACAGTTCGTTCATTTGTCAACTGAAATACTCTTTCACTGGTCTTAAGTTTCAATTTATTATAAAAAAACAAGTTGTTAGAAAAACAAATTTGTATTAATCGTTGTATGTGTTTTACCTTACGCGATATCTTCCGTTCGCATTGCTGTGTATGTAAGGTACTACTGACAACATACAAAACGAACGCCGACGTGACTCCCTGTACATAGCAATTATTGTTATTTACAATAGAAGAATTCCTGTTGTATTTGCAATCACTTCTGTACATCCTAAATCATAAACCGTCTACATTACGAGGATAAAGCCAGTATTACATGTTGGCTTCCTGTCACAAATAACTTAACTCGAGTTGATACTGATATACAGCAGCGACGTATCATGATTTATGACGCGTACTGTCTGTTTCAAGTGGTAACGAACATTAAATAGCACAAAATCTAAACGACATTGTGTATAATATGGCCATGTCTTCATAACTGGTGAGATAAAATCCTCTTAGAACTACACCAGCACTAGAGCTAACACGTGTCACTAAGTTATACTACAAATCTGTCAACATTTATCATTCGTACATCAATATAAACTCGCTTATATTAACAGTAACTCTCTTTAATTCATCCTGTCTTACTGTATGTATCTCTGGTTGATAATCAATATGTAATTGATTTTATTGAACTTTTATAATTTACAGTAAATGTTCTAGTTTATATTTCAACCTGCAGCATTTAAATCCGTCATTAAAAACTTAACTTGGCGGTCCACACAGTCTTATTAAAATTCCATTACTTGAAAATGCATCTAGATTATTAGATAATCTGTTAAAAATGACCACTAATTGTATAAATCCACTGTTTCCACCATGTTTAATACGGAGAATTCAAATCGGTTCAAAGTCGACTGAAATATTCGCAACATCCGAGCGATTTAATCAATTTCTGTTGCAATGATGTTATTGTTGATTTCGGACACCTGTGTATTACTGTAATCCGATAACATGTGACTGATACCTGCCTGCATGAAAATGAAATTGAAACATTAATGTATTAAGGTGGGAGACGTTTATCTTATTCTGAAAATAATCCCATAGCATTGCTATACATGTGTTGTATTAGTTTGTACTATTCGTATCTAGAATGAAATGTTAATTGTGTTACGGAAATATGCATCATATTTGTGAGTAATCGTTCGTTATGTACTTCAAAGGGAGTTGGCGGCATGACCCAGGGGACTTAGACAGGGTCTAATTCACCACCCTGGAGTCAAGCATTTTGTCTAAATCCCCACAGTGGAAGATGCTAATATCCGACCAAAGTCTATTTCCCGGGATGCGGATTCAGCGTGTAAATTTCATCCTTTCGGGAACTGTCTTAGGTCCCAAGTTCCCCCGCCCCCAGGCCAAAACATTGATAAGTGCATTATTCCCACATTCAATTCATATATCGTTTATGGCTGGACTGACTAGAACATCGTACTTCATGTAACATAAAGGTTTATACATTTCTATTTCCACATTGGCCATGATAACCGTCTGATTTGAATTTTGCTACTATGAATTTGAGTATACATCTATCCTCCTTTATAACTATGGCAGTGTTCGATTTCATGATGTGGCGAAGTATACTATATAGAGTAATCTTTGGTATGATGAATAAGTATTTCCTACGCTTCAAGAACAGAAATTACGCAAAAATGAGCGTGATTAATTTTCCCGTATACATTATAAACTAGTTGAATTAATCAACACTACTTTCTTAAATTTTAAATGTTACGGTACGTATAGATATATTCTGGTGTTCAGTCTACCTTAAGTCATTGTAACAAATTCAAACATCAATATTCAAAGTTGTCTTATCCGCCTTGTTTAATCTCAGATATGATAAATTACTGATTTATATCAAGATTGAAAAGAAGAGTCATCTAGTCATGAATACATTATCTAAATATTGCCGAATTTCCGACATGTTAATCCAAGCATATTTATCACAGAATGGGGTATTTAAAGCTACTCATACAAGCTATGGAGTGAAACTTGTTCATTGTGAGGAAATGTCACTTATAGTTGACATATTTGTTTGGCTCATTTGCCAAAACCGGAGATTTAAATCATACATTTATTTTGTAAACCCGTAGAGTTATTAACGAAAATTCTTACAAACACAGCAACAATATTTGTATGTTTTAATATGCATGATTGATAATATATTGAGTACTTTCATAAATATAGTTTGTTAAGTAGAATGAGTGATGTCTCTGTGAATCAAGATTTAAATGATTTAAACTGTATTATTTAAACATGTAAACATTTAGATTTATGTCTATAATCTTGATCGCTAAATGTATACAAGATCACTCAAGGCTGCATTTGGTATATAATGGATAAACTTGCGGTCTATGCTAAGAACGGCCTTATGGAAAAGGAGACAGACAGTCTTTACCATTTTCAGCTTCATATTGCATATTAACGGTCACATTTCTGCCGTATTTTGGAACTATTTATATACAGTAAACCCTCACTAAAAGACCACCTCAATAAGAAGACCAGTTGCATGGGTCCCAAGGGTGGTCTTATTATTGAGGTTTTACTGTACATGATTCATGTATTTCAAAAACAAACCTTACATTAGTCAGCAATAAAATATGTTCTCCTCCTTTTCAAATGTAACCGAATTAATTATCTTATTAAACTAAATTAATTATCATCACAACTTGATACTCGTAGTATTATCATGTACATGTGGTTGCATACATGTAAATGGTACTAATACTTTTCTATTATTTATGTTTGATAATACTCAAGTTAAATATTGCTTTCAATCAGTATGCAATGGCAGTTGAATGTTTCATTATTAAAGTTAGTAAATGCATGTTTATGGGCAGTACTTGCTTTCAATGACAACAAAAATGACAGATGAACAGCAGGGAATGCCACATTTACAAAGCAGAACGTCCTTATAGACAGGTATATACAAAGAAATGATGAGGCCCGGGCATACAGACAAGGGGGTACGCACGGGGAGGGGAAACAAAAGTTATATCGGAAAGATCAGGACATGGCAATTAAAAACACCACATCATCAACGAATTGGATATATAAATTACTTAAAACTTTTTCAGGGCTCTAGAAAAAAGTTTCAAAGACACTTGTTCCAGACTAATGGAAATGCAAATTGTCTGACATAGGAAGCTATTTGTCCGAGAATATCGGTCAATTTAGTAAAAAATAAACATACACAATGATAGCTTCACAATCTAAAATTAATAATCACATGTAGTCCTATGTGTTTGAGGGATTCTATGGTTTGACTTACAACTGAACAATTGTGTATGTTGGTTAGCTTTAAAAACAGACTTGTCCGGGACTTACTTCAACTCAACTGTTGGTACCCCGATTCAGCATTACATAAGTCCGGGACATGGGCTAGTGGATTTCTAAAGACCTGCTATTTTAAATGTTGATAAGATGGTTAGTTTAATATAGGACCATATGAACAAAATTAAATTCCTATTGCATATAAAAGATGTTTATTTCTGGCAAGTATTTACGTTGCTAGAAATCTCTAAAGACCACAATTACCTAAAATTATTTAAATGTGTAACAGGATAGCTTTGATGTTGCAATAGACCGGTGTCTGAAAATCAAGAAAAAACGGTAAAGTTCTCAAATGTATAGTGTTTGCGTGAGGTAACCATTTGTTTCAATTTAGAATGAAAAGTTTAGAGGGAAATGTATCGTTTAAATCTATTAAAATTGTTACAAAAACATAAATATAATACTAGAGGTTTCTTTAATGGTTCTTCGTGTAATTTATAATTTCTTTGATGTGTCAAATTTAATTGATTGATATTTCAGTGAAAGTCAAACTGACAGATAACGAAAGAGCACTATCATTAATTAATGGAAACGATATGTCAATATGTTCAGATAACATAATTTGATAAGTTGTCAAAACATTTACGTAAGAAAGTTGAACCGAGGGAAATAAAGACAGGTGATTAATGCATATCAGTTCAGAAACACTTGCAAAGCTTGCAAAGTAATGCTAGGGATTTATTGTGAATGACATTTACTTTTGAACAGCAAGGTCGCAGTGATGAAGGTTTTAAACGTGATCCTCGTATCTTTGTTTGACAAATATTAAATATTTAAAATCTGAACTGTTCTATAAGGTTATTAAAATCGAAAACAATAATTAAAGACAATACATGAATATTTTTCGTAAATGGCAGGTAGACACTTTTGTTTACTATAACACTAGATGACATTATAACCTGACTATTTTCTTTCTTGAATTTCTAACGAAACACTCTTTGTTGTCATGTAAAGTATGTTCATCAATTGACTGGGACGGCCAAATTAATGTCATTTGAAATCAAATACAGCGTATTTGACTTGCATTGTAAAAACCGGTACCACGTCGTAAGGAGAAGAAGGTAATACAGACTAGAAAAACAAACAAAACAACAAACCAGTAATCTTCAAGCTCTACTTCCATCATTGCATCCTTTATATGTGAGTCATCCATTGTGAATCAACTTCTTTGTCTCTTATATAACCCTTATACAAACCGAAGACAATTCTCTTGTGACTTAAGTCCAACCACGTCAGTTAGATCTCGACTACATATTTTATACATGTACATGTATATGGTTGGTGCTAAAACGAACAAACGTTTCCTTTTCGACAACGAATCTGGCGGTTTTAAGACATTAACAGAAAGACAATATATCCAAAGTTATATCCTAACTAAAACTATTCAACCTCACAAACACACAAACGCAAGTGGATAAGTCAACGGAACGATAAATAGTTCAACTAGTTTAAGAATAAATTGAGAAAGAACTATGAATGTAATAATCTATACAAAGCGATAATATATATCCGAACTGGCTGTTTCTCACACATATACGCCAAGTAGGCAACCGTCGAACTAATCAGCTAAATTATTATTAAGATCCGCAACTTTCGGTGCAGCAGTGAAAGGCAGCTCAGTTTGAAAGGTGACTAGTTTAAAGATTAACCCTTATTAATCTTGCATATTTTATTCAGCCTAAAATATGCATACATGAAAAAGTAGGAGTGTAAATACAGCACTCTGTATAGGTATCTACCGGTTTTACAGCGTGCTTTATTGACATAAAGTTCAATATAGCAAATAAGTGAAGTATTTATCTTAACCAAATATTTCACTTCTTACCAATAGTAATATAAATTGTCTGAATAACATGAAAGTAAAATCCTAAGTTCGCAAAATTCGTTAAGAATTTATTGACTTTTAACAAATGTTTTATCACGTATGTAACAATAATTCACATATTTTGTGCAAATATACTGAGAAAACAATTTGAAAATGATTCAATATTTAAAACTAACCCCGTTTCAAAACTGTTGAAAAGAAGTTCACTTTAATATCTGAATAAGTGAGAACCGCAATGCAACATATTGTGTGAGTGTCAGAGTTACTGCCCCTTCCGGTTATCTTCAAGTACAAAAAGACATTCAACTATTTTATCTAATCGTTGCAGCATAACTGATGGAATTACGCTCTCACACAGCGCTTTGATTCCACTACCGTTACATTCAGATTCACGGTGAATATGAAGGTATCGGAATAAGCGCCCGATGCTAAAGGAGAGTATGATTGAATGTGATGATCAGTTGTTGTTTATATACATGACTTAAAATTGAACAAAAACGGGTCGATTCGTAAGACATTCATTGAACTCACAATGGAACGCATTCACTCACATATTCATATTTTCTTTTCATATTTGAAACTTTAGTTGCAATGATATATACGAAACCAATATAAATCTATATATACCATTAAGGTGTTGTTTTCATATTTTATTGATATATCAGCGATCAGAATCATTGCAAAATTATTGAAGTGTGACCTATGTAATGCTTCGAATGAATAATGAACGCATTATAAAGGACCAAACATTTGCATCCACAGCGAGATATATGCACCGGTAATTGGATATGGTTGAACATTTAGCTACAAGTCTGACTTTTTCTAAATTCCCGACACGTTCCGCACACAAATTCCATTTAAATTTGGTCGTGGAATCTTATTTTTACCTGTCGGCTTGATATGAATGAACATGACATAGGTGCCTCTTTTTTCGCAGAATATTAACTACAGGATTTTTTTTAATTCTGAACTATTATGCAACTTCGACAACAAAAGTTACAGACGCAGATATGAAGCTGAGAAAAAGTGTGATCTATACATTGTAGAAACGTGCATATTAACACACACGTACAGCTTACCTCAATATCTTTATTTTTAACAATTTAAATTTACAGTTATTTAACATGTTTCTAAACCAACGCCAAATTATGACCATTCTATAGTAAACAAGTATTAACCTGACTCTCGTGAGTAGTCGCACAAATCCGTAAATTATCGAAGAGCGACTTTCAATGTATATATGATAATCACGTGACCTCTTGACGAGAACGCCGATGGTGCACGAAGAGTAACGAAGATTAACGAGTGCCAGTTTAATGTTTTCTAAAAGTAAAACATCGTTGTAGCGACAAAAACATAACTTTTTCATTAGGTTAAGTGTTGTTTACTCCCTGGATATCTGCAGATTGATTTTTTTTTTAAATCAAGTCATTTTTGTCATGACTCCAACGCGATACCGTGTTGTCAATAAACAACCTTACTGTCTGTAAACACATTATCGGTCAATTTGATGTATAACTTGGATATAAAAACGGTATGCAGTTAATACAACTGAGTACCATAGCCATTGAGAGTCTGTAAATAATTAAGAAATGGTGCCAAATGTGGAAATACCTTACCAGTTCTTGGCATACGCTTTCACTAACAGCTTTGGCCTAAATTCCGGCATACTCCCCGTAATAAAAGTCGATCTACTACTCTTAATGAAATCCCAGCTATAGAATGTAGACATATTCACGTGAAACCTCGGTGTAAAAACACATCCAATTGTCTTAAACGTTCACTATACATTCAAACAGACGTTATTTATACAATAGTTTCGTTAAATTATTCATCTGTGCAACACAACATATTTAGCCAGTTTCATTAATCTGCGATAATGATACAAGACAGGCAATATCGTAGTGCAGACGATCACATATAAGGTGAATGAACTGCAAATGCAAAGATGAATGTAGCATCTATTGGCTTGAAGGTGTGAAACAATTGTGACTTGCTAATTCTGCTCTGCAAGTAAACAACAAACGGTCTACATCCATAACAAATCAATATTTCCAACAAAGTCAATTGGTTCAAAGTTTGTTATCCAAAGAATACAACATGGCGCGTTTAACCCGAGGAGAAAGCGGCAAAACAGCAGCGATGACCATTGCGAATCTGTCTTCTTACACTGTTTGGTTTTACACATTTACCGTGATCTAAATAAATCACATAACAAATAAAACAGTTACTCCAATATTCAGTCAACAGCTTAATGTAATATTAGCCCCTTTGTCTGCAAGTTCACTTCTGAATTTTGCGATGCAAATATTCGCCAATAGAGTTCCACACAAGCAACTTCCATACGACACATAAAACCTAAATACATACATATCTCGTAAATACATTATAAGTGCTTAAATAAAGTCGCTGGAAATGTTTCAAATAATATATGCATCAATTATTTAGGATAATTCGAAAACCGGTGAACTCAATGTTCCTGCTAAGTTCTTTAACTAATATTTTGTCTGATAAGAGGATTATTCGAATTGAACAAGGCCATAATGTCATTGATATAAATGCGGTCATTTTAGGTCGATTGTGGATTACTGAAAATTACCTCATTTGTAACACATTATATTATCATAATGTGTGGTATGATATAATTGTATATTACATTAATAATAAGCATATATTAAAATAAGTTTGTTACTACTTTGTTCAAAATGTGAGAAACACAATAAATAACCTTTTAAACTTTGTCTGGTGGTAGCCGGTGTCTGCTTTATAATGGAATTTAATGAAGAATAAATTGAAGTAATTATACCTGTACTAATCAAATACTACGGTATCAGGTCTAAATTATATATCATATTCAACATATATGTTTCCGACAGCTTTATCATGGCAAAACTGTATTAAACTCTATAATAATAGTTATAATAATGTTTTCTTTAGTTTAAGAAGACAGTCTAGCGCTTATTTTATCAAAAAGTGTAACATTAAACGAAACCCACTACTGTATATATGTGCCATATTTATAATGTTGCCATCAGCTTGCATTCTAATTATATGTGTAGATCTTTATTAAATTTTAATTAAGTCAGTCATGGCCAAACCAAATGTCAAACCTTATAAAATAATTATATATGTTTATATATAGAAACAATTCACAAATCAAAAATAAGTTTTTAGTGAACCTTGTTTCTTGTTTATTAAGTTCCCCGGATAATATTTATAATAACCTTTTCTTTAGTTTAAAACATCCCATACTTTCAAGGGAGATATATTATAATATCGACTGTGTAGTGGTTATGAACATTGAAACGAATACACTTGGGGAATCTTATAACTGTGCACTTTTCTATCCTGCATAAGTTTTGAAAGGATTCATATTTTTGCACGAAATTTTCGTGTTTGTCTTCTGTATACATAGGTAAAATGTCGGTGTTATCAAAATGTCACGGTTGCGTAATCGGAGTTCATTGAACCATGAATAGTATAAATCCACAAAATGCACGAGAAAATCGTTCTTTGGAAAGAAATGGAATTGTACATTGTCATTGTGAATGCTATAGCGATCCTTTTATCAAGAAAACACTAAATGGGGCGACTATCAGTACAGCAAAGGGGTATTGCCGTCGGGATGATTGACGCCGGCGTCTCTCAATTAGAGGTAGGTTTTTAGAAATTGTTTTTGCTTAATAATAAGTTAATTTCTCGGTAACTATTTTTTGTTTTAGTTGAAACATGTGCTTCGAGCTTACGTTTCCGTGGGTTTAACGCCATTTTCAACATTGTGTCAGCTATATACGGCGGCCGGTTCAGCAATGTACTAACCATTGTACCGCGGCTTCCCGGTAACTAACCAGTATCTAATTAAAACGTTCATGATATAGAGCTTATAACAAAATATATTTTACAGGTTACGAGGCGAATGGGTGTCCATCGTAACACAATCAGAGCACTGATGATAAAGTTCAGACTGACGGGCACTGTTGACAACCTCCCTCGTCGTCCACGCGGTCGGGTAACAAGCGCCGCCCAAGATCGGCAAATTTTACAAATTCATCGCCAACAAAGACGACACACCGCTGCTCTAACTGCAAGAGAAACTCGTGGAACTCACGGTCGCTTCATCTGCGCCAGGACTGTTCGTAATCGTCTTCGGACTATCGGCAATATGCGCTGTAGACGACCATTCAATGGTATCATTCTTACTCCGAGGCATAATAACCTAAGAGATCGTTGGGCGCGTCGTCATCGCCGCATTACACAGGCCGAATGGGCTCATGTCCTTTTTACAGACGAAAAGAAGTTTCGTTTACATGGAAATGATGGAAGAACACGAGTGTATAGAGAAAGGGAAGCGCGTTTTAATGACAATTGTGTCACCGAACGTGATAGGTACGGTGGAGCATCGGTAATGGCCTGGGCAGGAGTGGCAATGCACCATAAATCGAATATTGTTTTAATCGACGGCAACTTAAATGCAGCTCGGTACAGGAATGAAATACTTCAGCCTGAAGTATTGCCTATGATGAGAAACAACCGCGGTTTACGGTTACTTCATGACGGTGCGCCTTGTCATACCGCTAGAGCTACTGTTGCATTTCTGCAGAACAATCACATCAACGTAATTGATATTCCACCTAAGTCACCCGATCTCAACATAATTGAGAACATCTGGGATGAACTGAGTCGACGCGTCTGGAGACACTGAGTTGAGAGCGAAGATTATACAGGAATGGAACAATATCCCTCAACAGTACATACACCGGTATGTGACATCAATGCGTCGACGTTGTTTAGCCGTCATTCGCGCCCAAGGAGGACATACACGATATTAGACTTTAATAGCTTTACCGCAATATCGTGATTGTGACTTTCTGATTTTACTTTACCTCGGTTTTATCGATTTTGTTTATTTTGAAATGAAATTCATTTAAATATACTCCGATCTCATACCACTTGTCTTAATCATATATATTGAAAATTTCAGCTTACTAGGTTCAATTGTTACTGAGATATCGGTATTTGAATAGCTGCACAGTTATAAGATTCCCCAAGTGTATGTCGCAATGAACCAGCGATTTGTTTATAAGAAAAACAATACATGTACAGGGTAATTCATTATATATGTTACCATTAAAAGGGACTGTAACTTATTTATGTCTAATTGTATTAGAATTCAACCAAACATCGGTGTCAGTTCCCTTGCTGATACGTTCATATGCCACAAGTTTTCGATATATCAGTAACATCTGCAATGCAACGAAAACGCATATTCCTCATTACCGATTATTTCGACATAATACAGAACAGTTCATCAATAAATGTGGTTTGCATTTAAAAAATAAAATGAATTGCACCAACCATTTATTATTTCCTTTCACCAAGAATCTCGCGTTAAGAAGTTGTATCACCGGAAGTTTCATATGCTCCATTTACAAAAGAAATCAATCCGAGTATTTATTGATATATTATCCCCAGCGTATAAGAGCATCCTATATCTTCTAAACTAAACATTGAAAATGTTCTTTTTCAATTTTAAATGAACCTACTCACGGAACATTGTACATTTTGTACAACTAACCGAACTAGCTGTCAAATTGAGAGACATAGTGTAAATCAAAGAAGAACTGCATTTAAAGGTTTGTATAAAGACATTATACAAATGGATCGGCTTAAAAAGATAGATATATGGAATCAATATACGTGTTCTAAAAAGGTTTTCAATAATTCGGTGTGTCTATTTGCTTTCTTTGTTAATTTCAATTGCATTGAACACTTATCTGTTGTCACAATTCGTTCATATTTACTTTGTAAACCGAATTTCGATTAAATATTTTCACAAGCAATTATTACTAATTTAGTTTAAAATGTTGTATCTATTTTTTTTTTAATATTTTAAATCTTTTTTCAATGACTGATCAAACAGAACCGCTCTACATACTCATTTAAGAGTGACAAGCATAGAATCTTCACAGAGGAGGTTAAGAAAGGATTTCAACCCGGTATTATTATAATCTAATCATTATTTAAGTAGTAGTTAACAAGGTCAAAATAGGTATTACAAAACGAAAAAGATGAGATGAGTTGTTTTTTCTCAATAGTTTTAAATGAGATTTGTCTAAACCTCAGTCTCTAGTTTGAGCAAAATCTCAGTTTGAGCTTGAGATTTCTATTTGAGAGATCGGGGCCAGGTTGAACAATCCACTTGAGCACATTCACGAGTGTCCACTACTTGATGGGTCAACGAGAAGCCTGTGAACAGGGCATATCACCCTAGAACAGAAATTTATTCAAAAGGAAAAGGAACTCAGAAATGTTGCATCCGCAATCGCTGTAACCAGGGTGATAGTGTTGACGAGAACGAGAAGAAGATAGAAGCAGAAATAATAAGGCACACCTATGTATGATTGTCATACATAGCAGGATCGATATTTAATTATCTATACATCCAAATGTCCCTAGATCAGGATGTACCTTTACCATCAAATAGTGTCTTATGTTATCATTCCAATCTCGTACTATTTGTTTTTTCCAATATACATTACGGCCTTACTGACTATAAATATGGCTCTGTTCATCTAACTTACAATGGATCAACAACTTTCGTTTTTAAATTAAACGCATATCACGTTTACTTGTCGAAAGGGACTGAAGTAAAATGAAAGACCAAACACAGGAAAGCGTATTTCTTAGGTCACAGTCCTTTACATAGATAATGCCAACACCGTAAAATATCGGGAAAATTTACATACGACAAATATGAAGTAAAACATACTTTAATATACATATACAACCATTTGTGTATCAAATACAATGTAGTACCGTTGACATATATGGAATTTCGGTACAGATCGTCGTGTGAACTTTACTGTCATACGCTCTAAACGCATCATTTTTACAAAGTCGTTTTATTTTATTTATAATTTAACTTAATCTACAAAAAAGAAATTTGTGTTTTCAGAAAGTCTGTCTTCAGTCCACAGTTACCGTGAAGATGATTTCTTTATTGTATTGTAAATAAATTTAAATTGCATTGACACAATAGACGACTATCCAATAAATACTTACGGTAAACAGAAATTAAGTTTAAAATCGTTGATAGAGCGTGACATTGCATTTGTTCAGAATTAAATATTGTTTGTTTTCAATATAGTTGTATGTTCGGACTTACAGTATTAGTTTAATCGTCGTTTAATCTAGAATGATACATACTAGTGCATGTAACTTGACAACATCACAGGCGTTTTGTATGAGGTTAGATAGGAAAACATTACACCAAAACGTGTTTACCTTTCTGAACGAGTTTCTGTTGTAACCGATCATGTTCTACCAGTGATCATTGTGTTTCACTCGTTCATTAATGCAATAAGAGTTGGTCAAATAAAAATCTATGTTATTAATAGAGATATTAAGTTGTTACAGGGAACGCCACATAACACAAAACAATGCCTCTTTACACAGATCCCCGGGCAACAGTCTACAAAACATAAGGCACTGAGGAGGTGCAAAGGGTAAACAAGGGTGGGAATATGGGTGCAGGAATGGTCTGGTCGACCATAAAAACAACTAAGGAGAAATTAGGGGTACAACAAGGAGGGAGTTTAAAGGGTGGAATACATCATGGAACAAGTCACGAAAGTCAGAAATAACAGGCATAAAGAGGGGGGGGGGAGAACATGAATATTATATCATTACATCAATAATATTATATTGGCCGTCGTTCTTGTATTGTTTATAACGTTATAATGTTTGAGTAGACCACTATTTATATAGATTCTTTCGATATTTGATAAAACTTGGTTACACTGTAAATTATCTAAAAGCATTGAACTGTTCACTTTTTGTTTTCGAGTGTGTATCGTAAATTATCTCCCGTACTCCAGCTTTGAGTACCCGTATTACATTTATTCAGATTTTTTTTTAACTGAGCTATGCCGTTCTTGAACTACTGTACAAAACCACAGCCTGCTATAACAAGAGTACTGGTTACAAACATGTGTTGAATTATTTATCATGAAGTTATTAGAATACTTTTATTACAAACATTGTTGAGGTACATGTGTATAGCGGTTACATCATGTCACAACGTATACCACTTCATTCGAACACAGCTCCTCGGGGTGCTGTATTATAAGGGCACGCAGTCATATAGTTTCCTTGTCCCATTTGAATAATGTATTATTTTTCTGTCATCACCCAAAATGATATAGTCGGATACCGAAATATTCCGCATGGTAGGAGGCTGCTGGTAAGATGGTGCTGCTGGTAAAATGGTGTTGCTGGTTAGATGGTGCTGCTGGTAAGATGGTGCTGCTTGTAAGATGGTGCTGCTGGTAAGATGGTGCTGCTGGTTAGATCCTGCTGATGGTTAGATCGTGCTGCTGGTAAGATATGGCCCTAGTAAGATGGTGCTGCTGGTAAGATGGTGTTGCTGGTTAGATGGTGCTGCTGGTAAGATGGTGCTGCTGGTAAAATGGTGCTGCTGGTTAGATGGTGCTGCTGGTAATATGGTGCTGCTGGTTAGATGGTGCTGCTGGTAAGATGGTGCTGCTGGTTAGATGGTGCTGCTGGTAAGATGGTGCTGTTGGTAAGATGGTACTGCTGGTAAGATGGTGCTGCTGGTTAGATCGTGCTGCTTGTTAGATCGTGCTGCTGGTAAGATATGGCCCTAGTAAGATGGTGCTGGTATGGTGGTGATGGTTAGATGGTGATGGTTAGACGGTGATGGTAAGATGGTGCTGGTAAGATGGTGATGTTTAGATGGTGCAGGTAAGATGGTACTGGTTAGATGGTGCTGGTAAGATGGTGATGGTTAGATGGTGATGGTAGGATAGTGATGGTAAGATGGTGCTGGTGGGATGGTGATTGTAGGATGATGATGGTATGATGGTGCTGGTGGGATGGTGATTGTAGTATGGTGCTGGTAGAATGGTGCTAGTAAGATGATGCTGGTAGGACGCTGCTGGTAAGATTGTGCTGCTGGTAAGATTGTGCTGCTGGTAGAATGGTGCTAGTAAGATGATGCTGGTAGGACGCTGCTGGTAAGATGGTGCTGATAGGATGGTTTAGAGACAGAATGGTGGTGAGAGGGTGTGATTTACCGGAGCAAACATCAATCTCGGTCTTAAAAGCTATAACAGCTTTTCATTCCATGAATAGGAGAGCATAGGGACTGACTCCTTCTTTTGTTCGCATACAACTCATCACCGCATGCAACACCGTCGATGACAGAGCTTTTTACGGCTTTATACACGAATACGCTACTCCCCATGAGGAAATATATTTGAGGTGACCCATATTACGATGTGACAACGCTACTGACAATACGAACTTTCTTTAAAAACGATAATCGGCGCATATTGTCATAAGCAAAGATGATGTAGTTTTATTGGTTAAGATTTTGATTTATTGCACGAACACGTGTTAATAGAATCAATAAATAACGGCAACAAAATATTAAAAGTATGCTTTCATTCATTAGTTTTAACATATAAATATATTCAATAAGCCTATAATTATAACATTCCCCAGCTGGAGGGGGGCTAGAATTCACCAGCTGTCGCACTACAGAGGGGTAAGACCCCCCCCCCCACTGTGCCTGCCCGTTTGCCGTGGGCTGCTACCCGTGTCGCCTGATGAGAGGATCCTGGTAGTTGAGCGGGTTCTGAGTTGGCAATCTATACTTGGTTCTCTCAATACACTGCTTTGGCCTTAAGTTGGGCTAAACGGGAGATCTGGAAGGCCCGTCCTGATCAATCGGCTAGTCATGCCAAGCCCCACGATATATTGTACCCCCATGTCTATTTATATTTGTTTATTTTATAAATACATACATTATCTCGTTGACGACTTTCACGATTTACCTTTTACTTATTTGTATCTTGGAAGGCGGTGGCCCATGGGCCAATCGGATACTTGTTTGGCCTTTAACTGACATTCGAAATTTTCCAAAGTTTGTTTAAAGCTTGTAAAATGTTCTGAGGGAACTCATTTGTCCAGTTTAACCCTTTTATCACGAGTATATCATTGATGTATCCCTGTCATGACCAGTGTTGGATGTCCCCTGGTCATGTCCCCTTGTTGGACTCCGTGGCGGGTGGGGAGCATCAATGATGAACTAATTCAATCAGCATGGCAACCCCAAAAAAAGCCAAGCGAACACTCTCGGAGTCTGACTCTGAGACAGACATATCACACATGACCCCCCAAAACTTCTCTCGTTTCATTGTTGTAAAATCTTCAGATTCAGAGAAACCAATTACCAAACTTTCCCCCTTTGTCATACAGAAGACTTTGCAATCCATTCTCGGAACGCCAAGGTCCGTGAAGAAATTGAAAGATAAAACGTTGCTGGTGGAATGCTCCACCATGCAACAAGCAAAAAACCTTTTAGGTCACAAACAATTCTTTGGGTTGGGGGTCGTTATAAAACCCCACCATCACTAAATTCTTCCAAAGGTATTATTCGTTGTAGGGATCTCGCATGTTGCGAGTCCCTCGACGAAATAACTACCAATCTTAAATCGCAGGCTGTCTCTGCAGTAAAAAGAATTTCAATAAAAAGAGAAAACAAAATCATTGAAACAAACACGTATATACTCACCTTATCAACATCAGTCCTCCCATCTAATGTAAAAAATGGATATGAATGCGTTCCGGTCTCCGTGTATGTGCCAAACCCTCTGCGCTGTTACAGGTGTCAGAGGTTTGGCCATCACGAGACCAGATGCACAAATATTCAAGTTTGTGCAGTCTGTGCACATGAGGGGCCAGACCATGATTCTAAAGTCTGTCATGAGAAACCCCTCTGTGTAAATTGCAAGGGTTCCCACCCTGTTTTTTCAAAACATTGCCAGTCGTGGAAGACTGAGAAAGACATTTTAGAAATTAAATATAACCAGGGTGTTTCTTTTGTAGAGGCAAGGAGGGTTGTACAGAACCGCCGGAGGGACCAGGCACAGGCTAGCAGTAATGCTAGCTATGCCAACAAAGCTGCCCCTTTGGCGAACATCCCTCCTTGTCACTCTTGTAGTGATCTTATCAAAATTTTAATAGAAAAGTATCCTCAGATTGCAGAGGACCTTAAAGGTCTGCCCCCCCCCCCATCTGTGCAGACACAGAGACAGCCTGCCCCAAAGGTTCCTCCCCCTGCACCAAAAACATCCAATCAGCCAAAAAAACCTGTTATACCCGAAAAACCAAAATCCATTCCTCCAAAAACCAAATCACCAGCCCCTCCTACTACCAAGAAACCAATACCCACTCCAACTAAGGCCACATCGCCCGCCCCTACTACTACCAAACCTAAGGTGAAATCTGCACCAGCAAACAAAAATAACAGCAAACCCACTTCCCAACCTCCTAAAGAAAAACCTGCAGGTCACAAACCTTCACCACCATCACCCACACCAAAACCATGTAAAAAACCATGTAAAACAAAAAGTTATGAAACCCCCCTCAACAACAAGTTTGAATGTCTTAGTGACATGGAGGATGACAGTGATGGAATCTCTGTCTCAGGGGATGAGAGCATGCTCTCTGATGAAGAAACTTAGTCTTTTATTTTATTTTTAACTTATTTTTTAATAAATCTGGACTGTATTCCATGAAATACGCCTTTCACAGTACATTTTTTCTCGTTGGCTGTGTTGACCTTCAACCAGTCCGCTAACTAGTTAACATTTACAAGTATATCACGTTACCTTTTTTAGTTTCACATAATTTCACATTTCTTGCGCGCTAAATGACCAAAGCTGTCAATGCGCCATAAAACCACATGATAATAATAATTATAACATGAGTGCTAGAAATAACTTTTTTCATGTTCAATAAAATTTAATAAAGCGCATAAATAATTAAATGTACACAAAGCACAGGACTATTGTGGCATTGTTCAATGACCGATCAGATATAAGGTTATAATTGTCGCAGCAAATTTTTGACTTCTCTTAATGCGTAGTACAAAAAGGCCTGGACAACGCGAGAATACAAGTATACGGATGTAAGCACAATTAGCTTGTGTATCTTGGATAGTTATACAATATAGTAATTATTGTAGTTACCTTTTCGACAACATTTCAGATGACTTTGATTTAGATTTCGTCAATACTTGTTTTCTAGGAAACATATCTCTGCCTTCAAGAACGCTACCGGAAGTCGTATTAGTATTTGTCATGTTACATATTTTAGTTATATCTTCAACAAACACTTTCACTGGTCGTCGAAATTGATCTCGGAAATCGAGACTTGTGTGAGATTTAGGAAACATCCAACCTGAACGCCGACCTGCTATCACTGACGGCGCGTATCGTCTGCTTTCAGCTTTCCCGCTTTTAAAACGCACGGGATTTAGCTTCAAATCAACAGTATTAGATTTAACTGCATGTTCTTTAAATACATCTAAAATTTCTTGCGTAATCACAATATAATCTCGGTGTTCATTCAAATTCGGTAATTGCTGTCGTGGAGATGCCATTTGTTGATCGTATGCCACTGTAGATACGTCCATGTTTTTATTCTAACAAATTCTGCTATCTAATCCAACCTAAAACACCAAATAACTTTCATACATTTGCTGGTTTCTTCAATAAGTCTTCAAGATAAACTATACATTCAAAGCACGATCTTCCTTAAAGTGCAAAGACGTGCGTTCTTTCTTATGTCATTTGCTATTGACGGAAAGGTAAACAAACGCCTGACGACTGCGAGTTGTTGAACAAGACGACTATGAAGCCTCTGTTGCAGAAATATCGACTGATTCTGGAGAGGTAGACCACTTTATTTCTACCCACCCGGAAATTGATAAGGAAACGAGCTAATTGGTTGAAATTACCAACGTGAGATCGGAATGAAAACGGGACCAAGGCATCGCCTGGTGCGCTAATATTGAACTTTAAATAAAATCTATATATGAAATATGGAAACAATTGTCACTGGATGTTTTCTATTGTAAAATCGTGTCAACGGGTTCTGCTAAATCTTTTGTTACAAAATTTAATCTTTTTCATATCGTGAAGTAATAAAGAAACATTTCCACACAAATTGACCGAGTTCCTCAGTTTAACTTATAAGTTACATAATACGATATTTCGTTATAGTATTTTTTTTTCTGGTGTTTTTCTAATAGTTTCTTGCTTAGTATCTGCAGACAGATAGTTCTAACATTAATGACAGGATTTTCTCCGCATTGAGTCCATTCGTTAGCGCACGTATTTACTTTAATTTCAATTTCTTTTCTTAGTATTTTATCCGACTACTAAGTTGCGCAATACAACTAGAACCACTTACACGTGTTAACATACATGTCAGGAAGGGTCTTTCCTGAAGTTCACTTCATCACGGACGCACAAGTTATCTAGGTATGTGATCATATGCACAGCGACTGAAAATGTCATACATGTATATCCATAACTTGCTCTTGAGAAGAAAAACAACTAGCATGAATCAGTTTCAATTCAATGTTCACAGTCAATTCATCGCGTTTCCTTAAATTCATGGCGATATTAATCCAGAGAGGTTAATTAGAAGTTGCACGATATTCCTTACAATGCACAATTTTATAAAATGCTGTACTCGACAATTTCTTGATACCACATAGCGGGGATCTTAAGTAGACACACACCGACGTAGTTTTGAATTTAATCCAAATATTGCGTTATGATACATAATCGTCTACGCTCAAACAATACCGTTCGCCTTCGTGAAGAAAAAATATATAAAAAATCTCTTTGCACAAAATCCTTTTGTTTACTACATTTGTACAGTAATTTAAACACATGTTAACTCTGCTTATTTTTACTTCACACCTGGTAGCTCTGCATACGTGTAATATCCTTAAGTACAGCTTTAATTTATTTGTCTACAAACATTACAGTTTTTGTGTGATATATTTTGACCAGTACTAACCAATTTATCTAAATGCTGATAATAGTGACCTTTGACTCTCTACAAATGAAAACAAGTAGATAATTATTGAACGAATCGCACTTAAAGCGTGTTAAACACTTAAACACTAGAATAATATCATTAGTTAATGACATTGAGTTATAACTATCTGGTTCTGAACGAAATAAAAACAAATTTAACCTGACTTAAATGGTTTAGTTACACATTGATTTTCGCAATCCAATATCAATAAATCAGGTTGTCAGCTTTCGTTTTCCTACTTTGAAAAGTGTCGCAATAGAAAAATGTCGGATTTTTCACAAAGATATCTTTCAATAAATAATTGCAATTTGTCGTGAAAAGATTCAAAGGTTATTTTTAACAATTGTGTTAAATGTTATCATCAATGTTTAGTTGGCGAACGAATTTGGGATTTCATAATCGTATTTTCAACCGTATGTGTAAATAGAAGTCTCATTTAAACTAACATGCGTCATCATCAATTGAATTAAATATTTATAATATATCAAGCGTTAGTTGTTCAGCAGCTGACGAATACAATAATTGTTTATGAAATACTAATGCTTATCAAACTGGGTGACACGTCTTGAACGCTGCAACATGTTTATGGAGGTTTGTTCAATGCAACAGGTCACTGTTGCTATAATGGTTGGGGATTTGTTACTGGTTCTAAATTATAGACGCATCTTTTCAATTTCAGTACCACTAGGCCAAATGAAATGCCCTTATGAATATAAAATGCATACATACATGTTCTTATATACAGACATAACATACATCAAAACAAGATATACAACAAAATGTCTAAGTATCAACGTTTGCCCATTACTCCATTCTTTGGTGATCTTTCGAAATTGGTTTCACAAAATATGATTTTAGCCATCGCACAAACAATGTATTGTGAAAAGTCTTTACATTGTACAAATGGTCAATAATGTATGTAGGTTCAAATCCCGGTCCCGGTCTGCACCGATATGGCCGGTTGGTAAGCCATCAGCTAGTTTAAGAATGGTTACCATTGCCTACCTGCCTTCTAGGCAATAATTTGTCTCATAAGTCAGAAATGTCTGGTCATTTAAATAGGGACATATCTATGAGTATTTCACTAGCCTTCATAGAAATTGTACACAAAGATATACTAAAATACTCCCGTATAAGGTTCACAGCAATACACCTGCTTTCATTTCTTATACTCAAGAATAATTTGACAAATGAGGTCACAGAACCATGTATAAATTTCTCCATTGAATAATTGTCAAAAAATCAGTTTTTTACAGTAATAGAAACAACTTGTAATTTTTGACACTTAATGACTCGTTTACTTTAGTTAATACTATGATATATGCGACGGGTATGTAATATGACCCACTAACAATTGATTTTTCGGAAGACTTTTTGTTTAAGTAGAATGTAACAAGATACGTAAATTGACATTTAATTAAACATTAAGCTACAAGTTGCGTACAAATGTTTAAAGTAAATACTATTTCATGTTATAATGAATACATTTTGGTTTACTGTCAAACATTGACAATTGAAGAGTTATAAAGTTGAATCCATGGACTATTCAGTCACTGAATATACAGCTACTTGTCTGAATGCGGTTAATATTGACTTTCATTTTGTTCTGTTTAACAACGTGGGTCCTTTCATTAATGTTTGTATAGACAGACAGTTTCCGAACATAGATATCAGATTTCTAGAAAGTCACTCTAGATCATGACGTTGTAGTTCCAAGACATTTAGTTATGTTTGTTTTGTTTTGTGCACTCGAAATGATCCGTGAAGTGTGGAGGAATCCATTTATTGAAAGTACTCCTTATACGTAATTAATTTGTCATTAGATCTATAAATGTTTATTTGGATATCTGATTCCGTAAATGATTCGAAACAAAATGTTCTTTGAGTTTCAAAACAACCTCGTTCATAGTAATTAAGTTAAGCAGACGACACAAAATTTATCAGCCTAATATAAGCATATATTTTGCAAGCATCGCCCATTAACCGAGTAAGTGATAAACTGATTCCGTTCATCAATTCGTTTATCATTCAGTATATAGACACATATCTGAGCGTTTTTAAATCGAATAAGTCGGAATATTGAAATTCTTAAGCCATGCCAAATCATTCATGGGCAGGGCTCTAAGAATCCACTAGCCGACGTCCCGGACAAGTCTTATTGATGATTCGGGCTACCAACAGTTAGGTTAAAGTTAGTCCAGGACAAGTATGTCTTAAAGCTAATTAACATTGGACAAATGACAAATAAACAGGTGTAGTTTATCTTTGGTGGAAATATGTAACAATAATTAATCTGACCTACGCCGGACAAATCTTCGCGATTGGTCCATTAAAATTGATAAATAAATGTCATACACGGATGATAATAGCAGATTTTTAACATGAGGCATTTCATTTAGGATTTACCAGTTATATACTTGACTATAATCAATCAGCTGTAATGAATTATCACACCTGCACACTTCTTACCAGGAAAATTAAACACTTATGCATAAGGTATTTTAATGCCAATGAGATTGTTAGGGATTAGTACATGAGTCCAATTGATCTGCTATTAGTAATTTATATACTGACATGAAACTATATCAGCGCATTTAACTCAACACAAGTCTTTAGCATGGGCTTTTAATGCAACAATTCGCATCCTACATACAGTTCAGTACGACAAATAATTCATCATTTTGATCCAATAGGAATACAATGAATAATATATAGGGATTTCGATTTGCTTTCACTTTCGTTAACAATTTGCAACACTAAAGTTATAAAATTACCGGTAATAAAGTTTTCTCGAAATCAACTACAAACTGCTAGTATGTATGTGTTCAAGCAGAAATAATTGATGCCGTTCGTAATGAATGAAGGTCGAATGTTCGAATATTCGTTCGTAAAGTTGACCCGATATTCGAATACCCAAGTTGCCATTCGTTGACATTCCTAGGAAGTATACAAGTTAAATATTAATACTAATGAATGTTTAAGTGCACGTGTACTTGTATTATGTGCGATCATTCTATGATATATCGAGTAGATACCAGATGGCATTTACTATTTACCAATGAATTACTGATACTATATTTTTACTACATATTGACATCGGGTTTTATGTGTAAATATAATTTAGGAATTCAAACGGAAATGGTCTTGTTCACACCATAGACACAATTGGCTGGTCAATATTTTCTATAATGGAAAGTATTAATGCTTCCATTCTACCTGGAATCGTATCTGTGATGTAAGTATACTTGAATGAAATGACATTTGTACTGATTACTTCAAGAGGTTTAAGTGCGATAAATATTTCGCAGAATTAAAACTTTAACAAACTAATGTTTTAATAAAAAATCCTT
Source organism: Mactromeris polynyma (assembly GCA_032209605.1). Taxonomy (NCBI): domain Eukaryota; kingdom Metazoa; phylum Mollusca; class Bivalvia; order Venerida; family Mactridae; genus Mactromeris; species Mactromeris polynyma. The sequence goes on along the minus strand of JASFXZ010000078.1, from coordinate 636,506 downwards.
CTTGCACGCCAGTAATACACCGGAAACATTTATTGTGCAGCACAGTAGGAAACCGGAAGAGGTCGATGCAAGAGGCGGTGTTTGGTACACAATCGGTAAATAGATTATAATCTACTGTGGGATAGAGCACTTTTATTGATCAATAAAATTCATTTAAACTAGTTGATCTCGTATAGAAGAAGTATCCCGGAGTGATTTAAAAGATGTATGTTGTTTGACACGAAAACTACAAGTTAAATGTACCACATTAATTCCATTCTTTCGAGTGAAAAATTGTGTAGTCACCAAATATCGCTAATCCAGAAAAAAGTCTTAAACAAAGATATTTGTAAATGTTTCCCACAGATCACTCTGCCGAGCAATATGGTTCATATAAAGCTATAACAGCGGATATCTAAAAGTTTCAATCTCCCAGTGTAACTATAAAATATTTTGCCTATGTTAGAAAGCATATTTTTTAGTATGTTAGGAAGCATATTTTTAGTCTTTTATGAAGCATATTTTTTTAGAATGTTAGGAGGCATATTTTTTTAGAATGTTAGGAAGCATATTTTTTAGAATGTTAGGAAGCATATTTTTTTAGAATGTTAGGAAGCATATGTTTAAGTATGTTAGGAAGCATATTTTTTAGAATGTTAGGAAGCATATTTTTTTAGAATGTTAGGAAGCAAATTTTTTAGTATGTTAGGAAGCATATTTTTTAGAATGTTAGGAAGCATATTTTTTAGAATGTTAGGAAGCATATTTTTTAGTATGTTAGGAAGCATATTTTTTTAGAATGTTAGGAAGCATATTTTTTAGAATGTTAGGAAGCATATTTTTTAGTATGTTAGGAAGCATATTTTTTAGAATGTTAGGAAGCATATTTTTTAGAATGTTAGGAAGCATATTTTTTTAGAATGTTAGGAAGCATATTTGTGTAAACCTTTTACGACAATTAGCATTAGCGTTTTAGAAAAAAATTGTTGAAGTAACATTTAATGGCTTACACAAATGATGTCGGTGCCAACGGGTCCGTCGGTACAAGAGTGTGCACTAAGCGTGACTTAAACATTTTAATGTATGCAAAGGTTAAATGCCAATATGCAAATTCATTTGACACTTATATAATTATATGTATTTACCCAAATTTCATGATGAAAGTACACCTCATTACGAAATGAAGCGACTCTATGATAGACTGTGTACATTTGTGTAATTTAAACTGATTTATTTCACAAAGATTTTGAGTTTTGTACTGATCGCTGCCTCCTGGGTTTCTAACCAGCGTTCGTGTCTAATTTAGGCCTGAAGCATGATTCGAACTCGAGATCACGCCCCGATCTCCCAAAGCATCTCAAATAGAAATCTCAGCTCAATGTTGAGATTGTTCTCAAATCAAAGCCTGAGTGAGGACAGATCTCATTTTGCATCTCTTAAAACAGTTCTGAGACAAAACTCATCTAATATTCGTGTTGTAATACCAACTTTGAGTCCATTCTCATATGAGAAAAATCTTAACAATTTGAGACAAAATTTGAGATGAGATTTAGTTCAGATTGAGATGCTTCGTGAGATCGGGGCCAAGAGTCCTCAAAAAGTTATTTGTATCAATCCAACATTTAGTTATGTTATATGTATAAACCAAATAGTAAAAGACATACCATTTCTTCCTTCGGGATGTCACAAACATAAACATGATTCCTGAACGATGTGAAAGTGAAATCACGAAATGAAGTTACAATCTGTACATCTATACTCACAACATGGCGATTGTAATTTCACAGGGTTCTATGTTATAAGGTATTTCTGTATATAAAAGTATCGTTGAAATCAAAATATCTAGGTACAGAATTGTAATTTTTTGAATAAGTAATTTATTTGTATTTACCATTGGATTTGTGAATTATTTCTGCACTAAGACCTGGATTAGGCGTAAATCAAGTTGTTATGATAACTAAAATGATAAACTACGTAAAACTGATTATAGTAAGTTTCTGGTGATAAGGTTTATAGAACACAACAAATACAGACCAAGCATTGTGAGAGTCAGTCTGTAGTCGACAGAAATAGTGTGTTCTTCATTGTGGTGTGTAGTGCCGCGTACATAGGCCGTGCCGCATATAGTTCGTGACGAGGCGAACTATATGCGGCGAAAAGGCATGGTCATGCCGCATATAGCTATTTAATGTCTTGTCCTATTGAAATGCATCACCATCATCTGTTCTAATTTAAAGAAACAATTGTATCATTAAACTGCCATATACACATTAATAAAGACCAGTTCGGGGTATTGGAATCACATCGCCACAGCCGTAGAGGGTCGGACCTGGAATCAAACCCACGACCTTCGGACTGAAATATTAGTGCGATACCGGCTGCGCTAGACGGGGATTCGTGATTAATTACTATTATTATTATCATCTTAACAGATAACACCAATGTGCGTTTGCAGTTTACATGATTTTGTCGCAATTAATACAAATGTGTTTAAACTTATTATTTCTGTGAGGTTTCTTTAAAATCCACAATTGGGTCATACATGTACAAGGCGAAGCGCTGACAAACATCTATATGCCAACTATAATGCATTTGTACGTAAAGGGACATAACTCCTTCGACCGACAGTGGTTGAGGAACATTGATACATACTAGTATCTCCTTTCAAATTTAACTTTTTTGATATTGCTGTCTTATTCATTTTTTTCAAAAAAAACATCTTTTAGAGAAGTGAACTTAATGCGGCATCGAAGCACATGTCCGCCGCATACATATTTAGTTCATGCGTGAACTATATGCGGCGAAGTGCGCGCATTAAGTTCGTACGCCGACTATATGCAGCACGGACTATATGTGGCACTACAGTGGTGCCAACAATGTTATGAGAATTTCAATTATATGCTCCATGTCATTAATATCGCAACTAAATATTGTCCGCGTCAGTTAAGGTGACGTTATAAAGACTGAATAATTATATTTTAATTGTCAAACATAATTTCCTAAACTTAATCAATTATGAAATATGAATACTAGGACAATAGTTTAATTTATTTTTGAAGAATGGTTTACTCATTTAATGTGACTATACAACGTTGTTAACGCTTGGAACAAAATGAAGGCTAAAGTGACATAGTTGCGTTCTTAATGGCGTTAAGTATAGATGCAGCTCAGAAACACACCAATTCAAATATATGCACGTTAACAATGTTAGAATTAAAAATGACGTTTTCAATGTTACTTTAATATTAGACATATTCATGGAGTAGTAATCATCTGTGATTGTAGATCTCGCGCAGTACGGCGTGAAAAGTCTTACAAAACAGAATGTATTCGAAATCTGGTATTCACATGTAATTATGTATGATAAATAATGATAAGAGAGAATTCGATTTAAAATACTCATAGAGCGAATATTAACGGAAATTGCCGATTTTTCAAAAGTAGTTATAAGTCGATCGATTGCGCGCTATTCACATCTTATTCAATCTATTCATATTTAGTATTGATCTTCGTATATAGAGCGTTTCTGTATTGATATTATTAATCTATGAAAAGTTTCAGCACATCATAACGATAGTTGATCAAATAATAAACACTCCGCATGTTTTGAAAGTTGATAGGTAAACAGTTAAGGACTTACAGAATGGCGCTCAGATATTATCAAGTGAGTTATGGCTTTTTAAATATTGAATACTGATAATTGTTTTTGATTAACTTGTCACAGGCTTAATCAAAGGTATAAGAATAAATATTTGTTCAGGGTGCAAACTAATTACATGTATTACATTACTCTATGTGTCCACCTACGCATTTGTGTAATGAACTAAATCATACATGAGGTAACTAGAATGGTGATTCGGCGTCTAGCACATTATCCCTATTCAATTATTTTATTGTTATAAGTACTGACAAATAAATTTCGCAATCAATCGCGTTGAGAAAAATGTGCATCGAATTCGCTTTAATCGCGGCTGTCACCGAGCCAGGAAACGAACGAATGCACACAATTCAGAAACTGTGTAATTTTACCGCATGAATACGGTTAAATCGAACCAAACTACAAACTGTATTTATACTGTGCATGCAATTAATCAAATACGTATTTATTATTCATGCATGTTGAATGATTTTAAATGTCTTGATATAGTCGATATTGCTTTAAATATGGTACTCCAAAGAACCCCATAAACATTCTGAAATACCATAACACAACACATGTTGTCATTGGGGTTAAAATCTATACAAACTCGAATCTATTCAAACAATGAAATGTGAATGCAATTAAAAACTTCGCAGAAAGTTAAATACAATATTATATCATTATGTATAGATCGAAATGGAGAAGCGAGCCGTGACTGTGCTATTGTTTTGCTATTCCTGGAATAAGGAGGGCAATATTTTAATTATGTTATATAACACAAACAGATAAAAACACAAACGAGATAAGCCCTTAGAAGTCAACGATACAGTCTGTGTTTGAATCCCACCCATGCCTTGAATCCCATCCTGCCGTACTTGTTTATTTACACATACTACAAAGTTCAAATTTACGTTATAATATGCGTTTTTGCTTTTATGTGTTCGTGCATCAAACAATGTGTGCATTTACACGGGCTATACTGTGTATAGTATACTACATGTACGGGTATATTTAAAGATACGAGTAGTTTAGGTAAAACACCGTTTTGTTTATTTGATGCCACAAACAATTTTCTCCATGTTGTTTATTGCTTAAGAAAATCGCATAGACGGGTAAGTAATCTTAGTTATGAGAATACCGGTACACATACTGGAATAGTGACGCATCAAGTGACGGAGGTGACTGACATTAACTGTATCTAATTTGTTTTGAAATTGTTAACAATAAAGATAACTAAATCTTAACAAAAAGCAAGAAAACCTCTCTTATTGATAAGTATTACACGAAGTTGCTGGTCATTAGTTTGTCTAAATAAACGACCTAGTCAATTCGAAATAGAAAACAATAATTAGAAGATGAGACTCGGTCCCACACCATTCCTGACCGTATGTACAGTTATTCCTGTCTGTTACTAGGGGCATTCAATAAATTATGTCACTGGTCTTCGTATGGTTAAAGTTTTCACTGCATCGGAACGTTGTTCACGTCAACCCTTCAAAGTTTTCCCCTGCACAGACACACACGTTTGAAGTATTGCTATACACGACCTAAATGCTGCAAAGTGGTCTCCCTTTGGTATAATGTTGAGACACTGAAACATTGCAGAACCAAGGGCCCTTCAAGTAGCATAGCGCTTTCCTGAGAGCATTTAAAAACAAATTAATCCAGCGAAAACCTATTCTTAATGTCACCATAGAACTTCCATGTATGCGACACTATTCAGAAAAAATCTCTTTTGGAGAAACCCGCAAAGAAACTCGAGCTTTAATGTAAGCCCTGATATAATGTATAATTCAACAATAAATATACAGGTGTATTAAATAAACATCCGCAATCAACTACATGAAATTCCCATGCTCTTATACAAACATGGTGTCTACGGAAGGCCATTAGTGACATAATTTATTGAATGCCCCTCGTACTATACCGACTACGCCACAATAGAGGGAGACTACTGCATTGGAGCTTGGCCGTACATGTGTTAAGTGAGCCGTCTACGATGGTGAATGCATTGTGCAGGGGCGCAATAGTATTCTCTTTAACAATCATGTATAATACATATTTCAGTGCTCCCTTATTTTCATATATATAATGCTATCAGAATCAAATACTATTTGAATATTGTTGTTATATAATGTTCATGATCAAATTCCAGGGAACAGTCGTCGGTCAGGGCAGTCGTCTGGACCAAGAGGCTACAGTTAAAAAACTGCGTAAAGCCATGAAAGGATTTGGTAAGTGGCTACTGAATGGTCACGTGACTTATCTATGTTTTATTGCATTGGTCTGCACAACTTAATCAGAAAAAAACATGTAATCACATCAAAGATATGTACAAATCTATGATGTGCTTGTAGAATAAGAAACAATGATCGTAAATATTTGTTTAGATTACACAATATCAATATTACTATTATGTTGATGTAACAACACACCACACGAGTACGTTACAATCTTCATTATTAAATACAAGCCTCTTACATACATTGTAGAATTGGAGACTTAGGCTTATTTGTGAAGATTGTTACAGGATTCTGTACAGTGCACATGATTTTGTCCTAAACAAAAAACGAAAAAGACATTAAAATAAACGCAACTTTGAAAAATATGAATTCCAAGTAAATTGACATTATTATAAGGTTATAACCATTTACCATTTATTATAGCAAATCGGATTACCAATACGCCTTTAGCCGTTTACATCAGGATAGCCTAGGCAAACTTTGGAACATGTAAATACAACATACTATACTATACATAGCAAGTATACACATAACATTATGCATATTTAATATCGTGTGTAAGATATCATAAAATATATGTATGATTTCAGGGATACGAACCAACAATAACCATTATTTTACTTTTTAATTTCTACAAATAATGTGTATGCATACATGTATATGATTGAATGAATGATTTAAATTGCTATCTGTGTATTATTTCTAGGGACTGATGAGAAAGATATCATTGAAGTTTTGAGTACACATACAAATCAGGAGTTACAACTTATAAAGGATTATTACAAGACATGCTATGGACGAGTAAGTGTATTTGAATACGCGTCTATTACTATACTGGTCAAAAGAGCTATCCCGTCATTTTATACTTGGATACTTTTTACTAGACAATGATGAGGTGACCTGAAAAAATTACCGGGAGTTTGGCAAGTTTATATCGACTATATGCGATAGTCAGATTCATTTGAATCATAAGCTAGTATTATTGCTGATTGCAATAAAAATCATCAGCTGTATCCAGTAGCTTTGTTTAGAAACTATGAACTAGTAGCTCTACTAGTTAACGGGTTGGCACTTTTGACCAGTACAGATATGTATAATTTTACTAAATGAAAGAAAAAAATCTTACTCAGACACGCTAAATATTAAATTTGTTTTATTCTCCGAGTCCATATTTGGGCTTATACGTTCATGGAAGGATTTTGTAGTCAATAATTCCAGAGAAATGTATACGGTGAACTACAAATACAGTACTGCTGAAAACGGTATACATGTAAAACTCCTAAATAACCTCCAACATTACGTATTGTGTGCCTAAATATTGTAGTCGTAAATGATATCTCTTCTTATTTCTAAGTCATGTATATGTTTTGAATCAGATATTAGCTGAAGATATTATGGATGAACTCAGCGGACATTTCGAGAAACTATGCCTGTACCTGTTGCTACCTCGACCACATTTCCGAGCATTCTGTCTACATCAAGCCATGGAGGTATTTACTTGACTCCTTTCCGAGAACATACACTCAAAGCCAATCAAATCTTCCGTTAACCACTGAACCAACTTCTCTTCAACCGAACAACGTTTGTAACCTGAACGCGGATTGGTTAATATTTCGATAAGGGATACGTTACCCTGCCGAAATCCTTACCGAAATCCAAGCGGTACATTTACTGAATTTCGGTAAATTCTCCATTATCGAAATCCATTCTAATAAACATCTGCACTATACATATTGCTAATTTCTTGTTTTAATATTACAAGTTAGGTTGCTTTAAATGCATGTAGCTCTACATACAAAAAAATCTAAGAATTATATTGCATGTTAAGAAAAATATAGACGAATACGTCTCCAGTGGATTTCGGTAAGGTAACGTACCGTTCAATAAGGCCTAAATATATGTGTTTACCAAACCTAAAAACATTAACATTAAAAAAAGATGTTGCACTACAAATCTCAACCTTCAGATTGCAACTAATTTGCCTGCTTCCGATGGCGCCTATCACCTTTTTTCAAGATATTTCTTGTTTAAAATTCATGTTTGTTAGCTTTTCTATGCGTAGTCATATTTTAATGTAAGATAATTATGTAACAGTTTGTAAGTGTGTGAAACTGACTGCATGTGGATTAAATACGTCTAAGTTTACAATAATATGGAATCAATATCTTCTAAAGAGAAACTATTTAATAACACGATTTATTGTTATTTATGCATAATTCATACAAACTAATCCAATAAGTAATGCTTCATAAACCTCGAAGTATACACATTTATAGTTTTGTGTATTGCATTACGGGTGGTCCATCCATACTATGAGAATGTCGAAAATAATCTCGAAGTAGGAATATTTATTTGCATTGAAAATTTCATCGATTCCAATTGCTGCTATATAAAACATTCAACATTCGTTTGTGGCAAACTATTGGTGATGTTCTCGTATATAGTTCGTCATGGCTGCAATATCCAATGTCACAGACGTAATTGAAAGCTAATTGATCATTTTTTAAATCAGGGTATTGGTACGAATGAGACAGTTTTGATTGAAATTCTTTGCACGAGCAACAATAATGAGATACAGGCAATTAAAGAGGCATATAAAGAAAGTAAGTGATATTTGCGTGACGACATCAAAGAAAAAATGTGAAACCATCGTCGTTATCTGCCATGATGAATACCCGATACATATTTATAATCAAAACAAGTGCAAGTTCAAAGTAAAGATATTTAAAAACCAGCATAGTAATAAATTGCAAACTTTGCAGGCTGGGATTTTATAGTTATGGTTTATTTTGTGCCAGTAATATACAAAGTCCGCTGTACATATATCATGTCACTGCTCAAGTGCTAACCCACCGGTACATTTTCTCATACAGTAAAATCTCACTCAAAGACCATGTCAATAATAAGATCTCCTCAAAATTAAGAGCACACTTTTCAAGTCCATTTACACTGTTTTGCTCTTTATTCAACCTCAATATTAAGACCACCTCAATACGAAAGCCGGTTTTCACGGGTCCCAAGGGTGGTCTTATAATTGAGGTTATACTGGATAAAGAACTATTACACACCTTTTTAAAACCTGCAGCTTTGTGGATATATCACAAAACTTGTCAAATGCAATTAAACAGAATCAATCGTAACTTAACTGCTGGGTAACTCGCTGTATGTTTGGCAGGATTTAAAGAGGAGTTGGAGAAAGACTTGGAAGGTGATACGAGTGGTCACTTTCGGAGAGCACTGGTATCTCTCGTTCAGGGTAACAGGAGTGAAGAACAAGTCATAGATCTGAATGAAGTAAGCAAAGAAGCACGGGAACTTAGAAAGGTTAGTGAAACAATACTGAGACTTCAGGATTTGACAAAACATCGTAATGGTCTAAGGTTTGATATAACAACTAAAGCCGTGAAATGTTGGCAGTCATAGTAACAGTGAAGGGTTTGCTATATCAATAATGACTGGGTACTTATGTTGTCACATCAAATTTCAGAAAATTCAATATCAAAGAAAAAAGCAGTAATTTCTTGTATTGTCGACCGGTTAGTTTTACCGAGTTTTTCGTGTTTGTTTACCCTCACTGTATGTTTATGTTCCTGATTGCCTCAGACATGTGCTCATCAATCGGTGACATCTAGTTACGAAAATGAGCATTATGAAAATGTACGCTGCGACTGTCAACCACATTAACACATTATTTTGCTCTTTTTCACAGACGTATGACCTAGTTTGAAAACAAAATATAATGTATTCCATCGCGTTTGTTTACAAAAGGGAAACACAAATTAGTAATAACCATCAACCAACAACGACCGAGAAATTGTTTCATATACATATGTTGCAAATTTTGCGGTAGGAAGGGATACAATGACCCTTATTGGGCTTTTAATTATGACTCATGCATTTTAAAGTTTTGAGAAATTGATTTGTGCACGCTTTCCAGGCAGGCGTAAAGAAAATAGGTACAGACGAGTCCGTGTTCAACAGAATACTTTGCAGCCGCAGTGTTCCTCATCTACAAGCAGTGTTTGATGAATACAGAACAATAGACAAACAGGATATCACTGAAGCAATAAAGTCAGAGATGAGTGGAAGTGTCAGGGAAGCATATTTGGCAATAGGTAAGCTAAGATCATGAGTCAGAGATACATATTTGGCAATAGGAAAGTTCATGAGTAAGGGATGCATATTTGGCAAAATGAATGCTAAGTTCATGAGTCAGGGATGCATAATTTGGTAACAAGTAAGCTAAGCTCTCGTGTACGGGATACATATTTGGCAACAGGTAAGCTAAGTCACGTGTAAGGGATACATATTTGGCAACAAGTAAGCTACGTTCATGTGTACGGGATACATATGTGGCAACAAGTAAGCTAAGTTCATGTATAAAGGATACATATTTGGCAACAAGTAAGCTAAGTTCTCGTGTAAGGGATACATATTTGGCAACAAGTAAGCTACGTTCATGTGTAAATGATACATTTTTGGCAATAGGTAGCTAAGTTCTCGTGTAAGGGATACATATTTGGCAACAAGTAAGCTACGTTCATGTGTAAAGGATACACATTTGGCAATAGGTAAGCTAAGTTCTCGTGTAAGGGATACATATTTGGCAACACGTAAGCTACGTTCATGTGTAAGGGATAAGCTCTTGTGTAAGGGATGTATATTTGGCAATAGGTAGCCAAGTTCATGTGTAAAGGATACATATTTGGCAACAAGTAAGCTACGTTCTTGTATAATGGATGTATATTTGGCAATATGCAGCTAAGTGCATGTTTAAAGGATACATATTTGGCAACAAGTAAGCTAAGTTCATGTGTAAAGGATACATATTTGGCAATAGGTAAGCTAAGTTCATGTGTAAGGGATACATATTTGGCAACAAGTAAAAGCTACGTTCATGTGTAAGGGATGTATATTTGGCAATAGGTAAGCTAAGTTCATGTGTAAGGGATACATATTTGGCAACAAGTAAGCTACGTTCATGTGTAAGGGATGCATATTTGGCAACAGGTAAGCTACGTTCATGTTTTAAGGGATGTATATTTGGCAATAGGTAGCTAAGTTCATGTGTAAGATATGCATATTTGGCAACAGTTAAGCTACGATTATGTGTAAGGGATGTATATTTGGCAATAGGTAGCTAAGTTCATGTGTAAGGGATGCATATTTGGCAACAGGTAAGCTACGTTCATGTGTAAGGGATGTATATTTGGCAACAGGTAAGCTACGTTCATGTGTAAGGGATGCATATTTGGCAACAGGTAAGCTACGTTCATGTGTAAGGGATGCATATTTGGCAATAGGTAAGCTACGTTCATGTGTAAGGGATGCATATTTGGCAACAGGTAAGCTACGTTCATGAGTAAGGGATGCATATTTGGCAATAGGTAAGCTACGTTCATGTGTAAAGGATATACATTTGGCAACAGGTAAGCCAAGTTCATGAGTCAGGGATACATATTTGGTAATAGATTAGCTAAGTTCATGTGTAAGGGATATGACAACAGGTAAGCCAAGTTTGTGTGCCGTGAATGCATTGTACATATCTTAAACTTAAGAAACATATAAATACAGTTGCAATGCCTCAACTGGAAGTAAATCATATTAATTAAATTGTTTCTCACAAGTCGTCAGTAGTATTCATTGAAGTAAACTACAGCCAAAATAGCTAACAAGCGCAAGGTAGAAACAAACTATATTACTGGAGCAAATACTCGTACTGTAGATAGCATGTATTGGTGTGGCCATGTATGTATGATACAATATGTTTTGTGTATGTTTAAATGTATACAATTTCTGTAACTTGCCATCAAATTCTAATATCCAAGTCACAGGGCCTTGCAACAATGATTGAAAAGCATGGGAGCTGATGAGACAAAATATCGGATGTTTTACTTTTTACTACAGTCACATAGGCCCCAATGCATACAAACCACATTGTTATAAATTCCTATGACCCCACTTTTAAGTCAGAGGCATATATGCAAGATTATTACAAAATCACAACTGTCACTGCTGAATTGTTACATTGTAAAATCATAAAGGTGTACATGTGTATGCAATTGTTACTTATCGCTTATTTTTATTTGTAGCCAGATATGTGATGGAGCCACTGGAATATTTTGCTGAATGTTTTTACAAGTCAATGGAAGGTGCTGGTACAGATGATGAGAGATTAATGCAGCTGGTGGTCAATCATTGTGAGGTAAATATCGCATGTAATATAATGGTTGACAATTGTAACACTGTAGCACAGCAAATGTCATGTAAATATTTAAATTAACAGCTCTGTAGTCAGTAAATCGAATAAAAGAAATGTCGTCATCTCTTGCCATATGTTTAAAACTGCTTTGGTACGAGTTTCTTATCATTTCCAATGAACTTACGTTTCTGCACTTTGAACCGTATCTTAAAGAATTGATATTTTCTGTACCAACAACATGCATGTACATATGGCAAAAACTAGAAACTATATTTATCAAAATTGTACAAGTATTTGTCATTTACAAGCATTAAAACACGCAGTTACAGTAAATACAGATGGCAGTCATTATGCACCCACTTCAAAGAGATAAAATACATGTGCATATTTTCACCGTCTGTGCCTTACCTTTCCACCTTTAGATTGATCTGAAGGACATAGCCGAGACTTATCTGAAGAAATACAAGAAAGGTTTATCCCGTGCCATACAGGATGATACCAGTGGTGACTATCGTAAACTGTTGACAAGACTCACCAACCTCTCGGTAATGCAACCTCCACCTGATCCTGCCATGCTGAAGATGACGGACATGGATCAACCACAATCCACAGACGTGAAATCACAATAAAAAGAATGACAACAATTAACTCAACTTTAATAGAACATTTATTAGTATTGATTGCATTTAACCACAGTAAATGATTGAATAAATACTGGTCAAAAGTGCAAACAAATCAGTTATATCTCACAGAGTTTCTAAAAAGCTAATGAATAAAACCCGTGCTGATTTTGATTGCAGTAAGCCGCAACATTTTTGCATTTGAATGATTCCATTGAATTATTGAAAAAATCTATGTAAAACAGTGACAATTATAGTTAATCATTCAGATCACTTTGTCATATTATCATAATGTAGTGCAGATTCTCGGAATGAGACATGGCAGGTTAGTACTTGCTATAGTTATATATCCCAACAAAAAATATCTGAAAGTTGACTACAACAAGTGATATTGATTAAAAAACATAATGTTTTGACTTCTAGAACAATTGGTGCATCAAAACTCAAAACAATCTTCTGAGATTCATCAAAAGTAAAATGTTAAACATTTCAGAGTGTAAATAGTGTAAATAGTGAGTACTAACTAACACAGTATTTTGAACACATATTGCAAAAGTAGATTGCATATTTATTATGTCTCAGTAGCACCAGTAAAAAAACGATTTGTTGCAACATCCATTTTTTAGATAAAGTTGGATACGGGTAAGCATACCTGTTGCTGGCAGCAACGTGTAACAAACACACAATCTACTTTGAGATGCCTAACACATGAACCCCATCTACAATGAGCAGTTTAAATGTGAAAAAAAAACCTTAATAGTATTGTGGTATTGCATGGTACGACAATCTAAGCACTGCTACAATGTACATTTTAAGACTGAAGAAAATAGTATACATGGACTACAAATAGTACTGTATACGAGGGTTGTCTGGAAAGTTTGTAGACTGCCTTTATTATTTCCTTACACATGCTATTTAAATGCTTAGATTTACATCACACAATCCTTTAACATTCACTAATTCATGGAGTTCAATTATTTTTGTAATTATGATAACGGTACATGTGTTATTGTTTCCATAGCAACCTTATATGCGTATAAATGGAGCACGCCTAAATTGGAGCTTTTATCCGATCCAGTACAGTTGTTTAAATGAGTAGTTTTTACATAAAATTAGCGGGAAATGTTACAGAAAATTTATGATGACTAGACGTTCTTTACAGACGTCATGTAACTTTGTTGTTATTATTTTAACGGCCTCGTATTAAAAATGAGCATTTTGTAAGAAAATGTTTAAAGCGTTCGTTAATGAAAGTCCACAAATCATGACAACGTCTGACGTTTGGGCGGAGCAGCGAGTTATTGTAAAGTTTTGTGTAGAACTCGGAAAAACACTTGTGGAAACTAGAAATTTGCGTAATTCTTCTTCAAAGAGACTGAATGTTTCACGGGCACTTGTTTATAAATGGTATAAATGATTGGAGAGAAGAAACTGAAGGAAATTCACCTACATTACAAAGGCACTCATGCTAGAGAACAGTAAGATACACTCAGAGACCGTAATAACCCTGCCAAAAGGGATAAAATAGAGAAAATTACAGAAAATACAAAAACCAGTTTGTGTGTACTGTGGTAACAATATGTATGCCACCCTTTAATTCGCTTCGCCTATGTGTATGAGATAAATACACAGTTATAGTTGGAGCCAACCTGGCAGAAGAACTTATACAACATTAAAACCATTTCATCTTCATTTTTTGGAGACAAAGTACTTTCTGCATACTTCGATTGCCTTTCCCCTGTGTGATATTTTGTTCTTGTCTTCTTTCGCCATCTCAGCGTAAGTTTTATCAAAACCGTCTGGTTGAAAACATGGATCCCAACCAAATTTTGTAGGACCTCTTGGTGAAACTATTTTACCGGATGTTCTTCCTTCAAATAATTGTATTTCAGCATTTGGTTCACCAGAGGAATAAGCGAATATACAAACAGCGTCAGCAGTCTTATCATCGAACCCACTCAGCATTTTGTGTAGCCCTTAAAACATATGGTAAAAACATTAATCACTAATTGTATTTTATTTTCGGTACATGTAGTTCAAATGTATTTATTCTACATGGTGAATTAAGGGATAATAACATATGTTCATAACTATTGATGAACGTTTCCTGGGTTACTAACCAGTATCTGTGCTAAGTACACGGATTGTGAAGGTTGTGATCAAACCTGCTCAACACAGAGCCGTATGTAATGACCTTTATATCAGGAGTTAGACTCGTTACTTCTTCATCTGTTGGCCTTTCTCAGTATTAAATTTCATGTGATGTCAACTGTAGAACAGCCAGTATATCTTACTGTTTTAAAATACAGCAAAGTAAGTCATAGAAGTCAACTGTAATCACAATATTTAGTAAGTTTGTTGCTGTTTTGAAATTTCATCATTCACATACAACAGTGTTATTCTGCAATAACCATCTTAATTTTTTTTTAAAAAGAACATTACCTGCTGGACCCAGTTTTGCCAAGAACCATTTGATATAGGGACCTGGCATTCCACCTAATGCATTAAAACACAAGCTGGTATCTTCTACAAGACAAGGTCCCTTTACTTTTTCTACAGCAGCCTTACACTTTTCACGAGCAACTTCGTCCGGTTCACCTTGATACTCAGGAAGGTCAATATCCACAGTTGTTATCTAGGAAATAAATTCAACAAAACTAGAGCTTGTTTTTTGGAACGTCTCTAAAGGGTCATAACTATGTGACATCTACACAGACATTGAGATAGACAGCACAACATCAATATGTCTCCCCACTCCACTATGTGGGGGGAATTATAATTATATAAATGTGCATAATGGTATATATAGTCACAATGAGGCAAACTCTACCAAATATTTATTGTTTGTTTGATTCATCGGGTTTAACGCCGTTTCTCAGCGATATTTCAGTTATATACGGCGGCCGGTTCACCTTACCAGTTTTTCCTTGACTGAATTCTTACCAGTACTAACTTACCCTTCCACAAGGAGCCGGCAACTTCTCCACATGTGGAGGAAAATCGACATTTTTGTCAAATTTTCATGGAAGGGTATGACCTGCCGCAACCGGGAATCGAACCCAGATCGTCGGGTTACAAGTCCAGCGCACTAACCACTGGACCAAGGCCGCGGCTCCAAATATTTATTACAGTTTACAATGCCACAAATGACTCATGTAATAATAACTTGATAGAAAGGATAGACCTCAAAATCTTATCAATGGTGCATCTACAGCTTAGTTAATGCAAGCCAAAATTTCCATTAGCCAGAAATTTGGCATATGCAAATTTGCTGGCCATAATTATGGCAGTGACCCTCTCCATATCTCAATATTTGTACTCTCTCCAAACAGTTAAATAAATTCAAAATGTTGTTTGATGACCAGTTGTTTTAAGATTCAGAATGGTTAAAAATCTACAAAAAGCTGCATCAATATCAAGTAAGTGCCATAAGAAACATGTTTACAATTAAAAATCCCTTATCCACATTATCAAATGAAAGTAGACAGTTTAAACATAATGCAATTGATTTTTCAAAATGACAGAATAGTAACTTAACATCTTATCAATATTGAGGGGGGGGGGGGGCAGCGAATATACATGCTACTTAGACATAAGACCAGAAGATGATTCCTGACTGGTGGGAATTTGACATGTTGAATGATTCCAGGTCCTGAAATAGACTTGGGGAATTAGAATGCTTGGTCCCAGGATGGGAAATTAGACCCCCAAAGAAAAAAGACAAATTGTTCAATTCTCCTGGGTCAGCATACCCCCAACCCTAACCCCGGGTGGGCAAAATATTGATAGGTGCAAAGCAGTCGTCTATCATTTGCCATACATGGATGATATTTATTTCTTTAAATCACTGTCTAGTGATGCATTATTATTTATTTAATGCATTGTTTAGGTCATTTGTATAATTTTAGCAGTGATTTTGAACACAAATATATATTTAAAACAAGGCCAGGTATGTTTGGAACAGAAATCAAGTTACTTCATGAGGGAAGTCTTTTCCTGTAATCTGTTTGAATTCAGCCAGTTTATTTGGATTTCCCGTCACCATCACAATAGGTTTCATCTTGATAACTCTTTGAGAAGTCACGCTCTGGAAATGAAGACAAACTAAAATCAGATGAAAGTGTCAACCAGCAATTTTAGCAGTTAAATTATGCAATAGTCACCCAGTTTTTGAGTTATCCTCCGGACCAGTAGCTACAGTAATTATACTAATTTAATATGTAAAGGGGAGATAATACTGCAATAACTTGAGATACAATTTGATTCTTGCGCTCTGCACTTTCTCTCACTGATAGCTATCTATAGTCTAAGTTTCATACAAATCCCTTCAGTACTTCTTAAGCTATTCTTCGTACAAGTGTTTGAGAGACGGACAGAAGGATGGACAAAGCAGCAACTATATGATCATCTTCATTTGATCTGTGATATTTTTTTGCTCAGGACTATGAAAATATGCTCAATTGCGGTCAATGTACAATATAACAGGACTTTACTTCATTTCCAAATGACGATAATTTGTGGGGAATAAGGCCTAAATTAAAATTTTGTTTTGGTTATAAACCCGAGATTACCCGAGCATTTACTAAACACAGTTTATATGCCTATGATCAAGCCTGGATGATCTTGGTTAATCATGGTTAATTATTGATAGTCTAGATGACTATACACCATAATGTCACACAACGATGTGTGCAGTTTGTTCTTCTTAGTTATCAAAAGGCAAAACAATGACTATTTTTGTTTCATTATGTTTGCCTTATGATAACTTCCTCTCGCTAGAAAGACTTTAGGACCCAAAGTTAGAAAAAAGTATGACACAAAAATGGTCATAGTTGCCATTATAATATTTTCATCAACAATTATTAAAGCCTCGTGCTCATACTCACTAAAACAGACGGGCTATATAAAGTATTAAAAATAAGTCAACATAAAGGTGTCAATTTTGCTTTCATTTTACCAACATTAATTTTTTCTGAATTGATCCGAGCTTAATATGTTAACAATGTTTTTGACAACCACATGTCATTTAACCGTATCTTTTTTAATATTAAAAATTATTTTACTGTACCTGCCCACCCAATGTACCACATGCCGAAATTACCATGCACGAACAATACATTTCGACTAAAACATATTAAAATTTCCACAATAAAATAAAATATTTTTCCTACCTACCTACCCACCTCTAAAATCTAGGGTCGGTAAAGGGCAAACAAAGACTTTTTTAATTTTGGCCTAAGATGTTTTTCATACCTGTTTCTGTATATTGAGGATACTACAGCAAGGGTTTATTGGGGTCTGTATACCTACAAGGTCCGTGACATAAGGTCTGCTTAAAGACGTATAAGGGAGTAGTTTTCTATTTTCTTTTACGATGCAAATATTTTTACTGAATTTTGTACAGTCAACAAGAACAATACAAATAATATTATTATTATGTTTAATTGAACGTTTTCATTATATTTTTGCATATACTTAATTATAAAAAAAAAAGTCATTGATACCTAAAATTGTACAGATAAAAATGCCGGTTTTAAGCAGAAAAATCACTGACGAGTGGTAAAAAACATAAATGCATCTTGATTCATCACATTATCACAAACAATAATACTTAACAACCGCAATAAAACATGCTCCGAATATTTTTTAAATAGTGCCGAATTGACCCATGACAAACATAAATTCGTTCCGAATTGACCCGGGACGAACATCGTTTTTAGGACGAAAAATGGACCGCGAAAAATCCGTCGAAAATACCCCTACGTCGAAATTACCGAATATATTTCAACATACATTTTACAAAATAATTGATTAAAATTATCAATAAAAATGAATAACAACATTACCCTTTTTGTAATAAAATGACAACTACGTCTACAGAATGTATCGATTATTACGAATCGGTTGCATTTGTTTACAAGCGTCTGTACTCGTGCAGCCATGTAAAGCTATTTCCATGAGTTTTGCACAAAATTGCATTTTACATCTAGTATGCTGGTGTTTACATAAAAATGTAAATAAGTTAATAAACGATATAAATTTCGGTAAACAAATTTAATTTGAAACAATATTTCAAAATTGTTTAAAATCCGAAACTATCGTATTAAAGCCAAACGTAACATGTCGGTCTTGGCGAAACAACTGGACAAACTTTTATTCACAGTCTGTGCGTTTTATAGATAATAAACAATGTCAAGACATAGGAATGTTCGTTCCATGAACTACGAAGATGGTAACGAAATATACACGTTTACCATGAATTCGGATTTATTGAATAATTGACTTAAAATAATTATGATCGGATTGCCTCATCTGTCTGGTCAATAGTTATGTCCCCTTGGCGGTGCCCATTTTCGCTTTCGAACCGCGTTTTCTCGTACTGCATTTTTGCTTGTTCAGTATTTGAGGAATCCTATTCCACGAAACATAACTAAACATTATAATGACTTATTCTCATAAAACGTCACAAATGTCAATCGAGTCCAAAATATTAGACGTGTACATGACCTTTTACCATGATGATGAACATCCATTATTTTATTTAACATTTTTACTTTCACTGCATATAACATCTAAACGGGCCTTATGCAACATGATGTAACATTTTCGAATAATTTTTAATCCACAAATTATATTACTTTTTGACGTAGAAACAGTCAAAACTAATAAAAGTACTATAGAATGTCATAAAATTTGATAAATTTGTAATAAACTAATATGAAAGGCAGTGGGTATGGGTCCGTACCTCTAGAATCAGATTCTATAAATACGACCTTAAATAACTTATTTCACATTTTGACATTATTATGTCGGGTCTAATCGGCTTCCTACTATGTAGCACTTTCCAACATCTATTCTTTGTCCCATTTTTTACTAATTTTTAACTATCCAACGTGATTAGCAGGCAAAATACATTTTTCCTATTGCTCAATCAATGCTTTCTATAGATAGCGGATTAGGTCTAGAATTTCCATTATCATGTGTTAATTAATATATAACGATGTGCACTCGTTTCCTTCCAATGCAGATTTTGAAACCACCGGCGAAATGGCAGTGCAGCATAGCCATTTAATGAACACAGTCAGTATATATATACATAGATAATTAGACAAAATTTTTGGTGAGTGAAACACCCGGATTCCGGAACCCGGCACCTTTTTGGGATAAATGACATGACAAGGATAACATTATTTCGTCCAATCCATTATGTGAATATGTCGATTCGTAAATATATTTTTTTGATCATGTCATGTAGATTTCGAGACCAGATACAGCTGGGCTGGATAAACTATAAGTTTCTTTGGTCCTTTTGGTAATGTTTTCCCTAAATTTACAGTATGCTTTATTTAACGGTGCATGTCAGAAAATCGCATTGTATAAACAGCAATCACTTAAGAAATTATTGTATGGTATTTTTTTTATTTACAGAGTACTATGACGAAGATGATGTTTATGGTCACTCTGTAGAAGAAGGCTATTGTATATCACCTGGCACAGGTATGTTCATTAATGGACTTATAAATTTGTGGTCGAAATCAAATTAATCGCTTATGGTACATATGTATTCTCATTACAGTCATAGATTATTGAAGGACATTTAGCAGAATAAGTTAACCTTTACTCCATTGACCTCTAGCCCTACTGTATCCTGATAAGGCCAAATAAATAAGGCATTAGCTGGGCAACCTAAGTGCACAAAGGATTTTGAGGTTCAGATTAGAAGAGCAACAACAACTCAATGGGCATTTGCTGCTTCAATTTAAAATCCAGGAAATTCAAAACACACAGAACTTACTTAAACTTTAAAGCAAAAACACAGAATATGAATTTCAAGCTTAATTTTATGAAACTGATGCTTTTACATGTATCAATAGCTCCAGTTTGCAAAATCAGACTGGACATCTTTTCATTAAATTGTCCTAGTGAATCAATCTCTTGTCTGTTAATAGTCTTTCATTTGAACTGATTGGTACACATTATTGGAAGTACCGTATGTAATTATCATTTCTTGTCTTAAAATTTCAATAGTGGCTGTGACTTTATTGTGTTTTTTCAGCGGCACAATTTACATTCAATCGTGATCACAATGTGGCACTGGCTAGTTTCATGGACGAACAAGGAGGAATTCCTGAGGAAGATGAGTTGGAAGAAGGAACTCCAAGAGAGGCTCATCGTAGCTCTTTGGATTACACCAGACCTCAATTAAATGATGTTGATGAAGGTAAATAATTATTTATGTTGTGTTGGAACTTGGAGTATTACACTGTTTTTTTCAAAACCATTATTAGGCGGTACTGTGAACAGTTGACCTAACTGGTGTCCACAGTTACCAATCAGTACTGACTGGTCATCCTTCCCTGAGCAACTTACCGCTTCCCAATGTGATTCAGAATGGGGGAGAAGTGACTTTAGATGAATCATCTTACATCAAATTGTCAGGAACATCATACGCCTCACTTAAGGTCAGATGAATTTTACTATTTCATGTATAGTGGTTTCCATATATACTTGATTGTAGAATGCATTGTTATGAAATTATAGCATTCATAATCCTGTAAACTTGAATGAATGAGTACATTGTATTCATTAGATTTTCAAGTTTGTTTCCTTAAGAAAAGCTACAGCTATGATTGTTAGACCACTGTTTCTCACTTCCTGGTTTTTACTGAATATTGCAAGACTGATTGTGAAATTATTTTCCTGGGAAAAGAACATAATTAAAGTGATACATGTATATATCTTGCCCAGTGATGGCTAATTCATCAATTATTTTCTTTCACTTTTAGCCAAATTAAACTCTGTTTTGGAAGAAGTTCGCAATGTATTGGGAGATTCCATACCAGAACATGTGATGGTGGACACTATAATGAGACACAACTTTAGTGTGGAAGGGTCTCTTAATGAAATGTTAGGTAAATGCTTGAGTGAATGGAGGTTAAGTTTTGAAACCAAAGTGAATGCTTATAGATAAATGGCGTTAAATAAGTCGAGTTACCATTGATTAGCCACAGCATGTCTAAAGTTTAGGTCTTTGAGACTTGCTGCCATCTGCTCTGTCTGTATCATTTTATTTTTCCCATTATTCATACCTGATTGTAGTATGACATTCCTAACATTTGCTGAATAAAACCTGTTTATCTTACCAATCTTTCTCAAATAATGATGAAGATATTTTCATATTGAATGTATGTTAATTTATTTGTTGTGTGACTGACTGACAGAGATGATACACTCAAGCCCAGGTCTTAATCTTTTTTTTTTAGCTAATTGATTTTGTTTGGAACCTGTTCCTATGCATACTACATGTATATACTTTAGTTTCTTTCGAACTATATAAACATAGTAAATAAATGTTAAGCATTGGTTAGAAAATGAAAGTTATATGTCTTTGCTATCATTTCAGAAGCTCCTAAACCACAGAGAGAACCCAGACGAGATAGACGGAATAGATCACAAGGTATGCTTAATATTTACCTGCTTCCTGCTGCTTATAAATATGTTTACTGTGGTTAATTGATTGTTTCAGGCTTTACACCTTTTTCAACAGTATCTCAGTGATGTATTGTGGTCAGTTGACCTTACTAGTGCTCCTGGGTTACCAACCCAGTCAAATCTCAGTCAAATTGTCACTAAAGAACATGTTCCTCACCTGGGTTGCACACCCATGACCTCTAGATTAGCACTCTAGCACTCTACAGCTGAGCTAACTAGGTGGGTTTTACCGTGGACATTAATCCATTAAATTTATATGGGACAGTTTGAATGTGTGACTTTTGGAAGTTAAATTTCCATCATTTTTCAGAAAACGTAAAATTGTTAAAAATTAATTATTTTAATTTAACTTTTTGTCTGAATACTTTTGCTGAACTATTGCTTAACAAGGTGCCTTTTTGTTTCTTTTCATTTTCCTGCGTTTCTCTACTATGATGAATGGATTGTTGACTGCTGTCTTTTGCACAAATCGTTGTTCCTAATGAAATTGTATTGATGGAAAACTTTTGTTAACCAATGGCTCATGTAAGGTAAGAATTTGATGTAGAAAATGATGGACAATATTCTGTTTCTCCTAGTCCTAATAGTGTCTTTTCATGCAATCCAATTTCAGCTGGTGGTCTGATGAAATTTGGTGATAAATTGTCCCCAAACTTACTATGTAATAAGAAAATGATTGACTTCAAAAACTCTCATATAACCGTACAACAGCAGTGTGCTGTTATGCCATTCTCAAAAGTTGGGGTTGTCAAGGCAACCGTTAGTCATAACGTACATAAAAGGTTACATAACAATACTCAGGACAATTTGTCGTACTTGGCTAAATCAACTCAAAGTGGTGGTGTAAAATTGTCCGACTTGGCTAAATCAACTCAAAGTGGTGGTGTAAAATTGTCCGACTTGGCTAAATCAACTCAAAGTGATGGTGTAAAATTGTCCGACTTGGCTAAATCAACTCAAAGTAATGGCGTAAAATTGACCGACTTGGCTAAATCAAATCAAAGTAATGGTGTAAAATTGTCCGACTTGGCTGAATCAAATCAAAGTGGTGGCGAAAAATTGTCCGACTTGGCTAAACCAAATCAAAGTGGTGGCGTAAAATTGTCCGACTTGGCTAAACCAAATCAAAGCGATGGTGGCGTAAAATTGTCCGACTTGGCTAAACCAAATCAAAGTGGTGGCGTAAAATTGTCCGACTTGGCTAAACCAAATCAAAGTGGTGGCGTAAAATTGTCCGACTTGGCTAAACCAAATCAAAGTGATGGTGGCGTAAAATTGTCCGACTTGGCTAAACCAAATCAAAGTGGTGGCGTAAAATTGTCAGTCTTGGGGAAATCAACTCAAATTGAAGGCGTAAAATTGTCAGAATTGGCTAATGCTGATCAAAATATGGGGTCAAAAATAGACTTTTGTAAAGATCCAAATCCAAACAAGAATGGCATCTGTGTTGCATTGTCAGAGTTAGCTAAGACACACATTGCTCAATCATCTGAGAACAATGTAAGTGCAAATGCTGGGAGGTCTCCATTATCATCTTTGGCCAAGACACATCTCAGGTCCTCCCCAGTTTCATCAGTGGCAGCAAATAATTCACCAGTATATTCACATTTGTCTGTGTCACCCAGCAGCTCATCTTCACCTTTGTCCCAGTTAGCAAAACAAGATGTTCCTAACACACAAACCCAACCTGCAGCTCTGAAACCTGGTGTCTCATTAGCACAGCTTGCTGTAGCTCATGGAGTGAAGAAGTCACAACCAAGATCTCTGTCATCTGTGAAGGATAACCAAGAAAATATTGATCAGGAAACTGACATATCAGGGTCTTTGTTATCATCAGATTTGGTGAAAAATAAAACAGATACAAACCAAATCATGTCGTCATTGAGCAGTTTGATTGCTGATAGAAAACCAATACGTGTTAATCAGCAGTGTGCTATTTCAGAGTATATGCCAACTATTAATAAAACTGTACATTCAAGTACTTTAGTGCATTCAAATTCACCTACATTGATGGATTTACTGAAGAAACCTGGATTGCAGACTAAGAAAAAGCAGTTAGAAGAGTTACATATGAAACAAGAGGAACTGAACAAAAAGTCTAAACCCAGTAATGGCTCTGATCCATTGCAATTACCTGATCTCAAAAACATGGATGAAAATATAGAAAATATTGATACTCAAAGCCTCTCAGAAAAGCTGGTATTTATTGATGATGTACCTATTGAAAGTTCGAAGTATTTAATGAACAAATCTTCAATACTGGGTCATTCACTTTGCTTGACTTCATCCGCAAAATCACGCAAATCTTGCAAGAAAAGGTATCGCTGGAAACGTTTTGAGTATAAATGTCAAATGAATGGTATGGTGCTTCAGCCATGTAAGGAACTGAACAAAATTATTCCGTATGACTTCAGTGATCCTTCCCCAGATGATATCGTGAAAGCCAAACAAAAATTAGCTTTTAAAAGACCATGAACACAAGCACTTGGCAGGGATGACTTAGATATACTTGGCAGGGGTGACTTAGATATACTTTGCAGGGATGTAAATAATATAAAAGTAAAATGATCCGGTTACTTAAGCATCATCACCCAGCTACTTTTCTTGTATTAATTATCATAATTAAAGGGAGTACCCCCCCCCCCCGACCCCCTCCTACTTTTGATGATTTCCCTGTTAATTAAAAAATTTATGACACCCCTGACTTGGGGTATACATTTATATAATTTGACAATATTAACAAGAAATTATGTATCCATCCTGAATATGAAAACGTTGGACATGGTTTTCATTCATTTTAATTTCATGTTTGTAGTTGATTGCTCAGCTGTTATTATATTTTAAGCTGACTAATCTGTTATGTATTTTCTACGCAGTGACTGTACTGAGAAATATTCATAAGATCAAATTAAAGATATGTCTTTAAACTAGACTGAATATTATATTTTTATAAATGTAACACTAATTTTTTGTAATTTTTTTCAAACATTGTTTAATTGCTTCAGTAGTTTCTGTATTTAGTTGTACATAATACTATGCTTAGTTTATAAGGTATTGAAAGTCGACACAAATTGTTCTTATATGTTATCAAACTCATTGTTCATCAATTTATGCCATGGAATACTCCTTGCTCATCAAAATTTTACTTTGAAATTATTTTTGTCTTGCAAAACAGTTTGTTTCATATTTCTTATATATGAAATATGTTTTCTGTTTATAAATTATTGTTTATATAAAATGTTCAAGGATTTAAGTAGATTTGATGTCGTTATTATCTCATTCTTACTTCTGTACAGACATGGTGTATATACATGAATATGTACATATAGTTCTGTTTATTATGTAAAAGATTTCTACTGATTTGTCATCATACTCAGTGTGTATTTTATATCCTGAAATTGTGTAAATAATAAACTTGATTATTTTCTTACTGATGGAATCTTCCGTTTTATACCAAAGTATCATTTTTTAAGAAATTTCAAATGAAAGTGGAGTAAATCTATAAGAAGCATCCAAAGTTGCCACAATAGTGTATGCTCAGGTTTTCCTAGGCAAAATTAGCAGAGTGTTTCTATTTCCAAGCTGGGCTGTATTCCCTAATTCCCCATGTGTAAAGTACCAGGCAGTAATACTCATTTATAGTTACAACACATTAATTTCTTGAATAATTCCTTAACCAATTGTTACTCTGTAATGTGGGCTCATAGTATTAACATGTTTATGACATGAGTCCGGTAACACAATCACATAGGTGTGTTTATTTGTTGAAATGTTTTATTTATTTACACTGTATGTAGTTGATTTCATTAGCTATAATTTTTCAAGAATACGTAGTAATACACCTAAGTTTAAAGCGGAACAGCTGCATATCAGTCACTGCAGTAATTTATTTGTCCATCATCAATCACATCTTTCACTTCTTGCATTTACCACAATTTTACTTGATTGAAATTAAGCAGTATTTTTGGAGCCACATTCAAGACTTGTCCAACATTCTGTAATGGTCTTCAAATATCATGGTCAGTGTCTAATGTTCGCCTGTATTTGAGGAAAGATTCTGTACAAGCATAATTGATGTTTAAGTCTTAATTGTAATCAAATACTTCTCACAGTGAATTATGTGTTGATCAATACTGTAAGACAGGTGTGAATACTACTGTGGTCATGAAATGCTCATAGGTGTAGAAACATTTTATTGCATAGTAACGTTCAATAACGTCCAGGTTGTCCCAACGTTGCCCTCTAGACTTGGCCATATGATAACACACGGGCTTTATTGTCCTTGTGAGAGTTAAACAGGTAATTTCATTCCTAAGAAAAATAAGTACAGTAAACAGCTTCCAAACATCTGAACAAGTTTAACGTAAGTTATGAAGGTAGCACCATTATAAAACATCTATATAACCTTATCTCTAACAAAACTTTCTTAATTAAAACTTTACTGAAATTGTCTATAACAAAAAAAACATGAAAATATAACATACCTGGAAATCGAAACAAAGACAAATTAAATCTTCAGATCCTTTATTATTGGCTTTCAGCAATCAAATGTTGCTTGGGCCTTTACTGAAGGATCCTTAAAGGTCTTCGTGTTTCCAGGGTTACGAATTTTCATTGGTCAAACAATAAACCCAGCTTTACCCTAAGACATCTGATTGGTCCAGCCAATTGATTACTTAGCCAATGGCTGGTCAGATGCCATAAGACAAAGCTGTCATGCATAAATTTATATCCTGTCTAAGTTGAGATTTGTCACAAATCTCAACTAGACAGCTTTTGAAAATAATAGGTAGTAATCAAGTTTGACAACTATAAAGAGATTTTGAAACTGGACAATAGGTGATAATGGAAAGCCATAAGGCAAAAACACCTGATTTGGCTTGTATGATTTCTACAAATTTCGCTTTAAAACATATTTTAATTTAAAAAAAATATTTAAAGAATATTGACAAAAAGTCAACATTTATTATTTAAAATTATGAAATTCATACTCCATATTAAACAACAATTATTTTGATACTAAATATGTCGATAAAATATCAAAATTAAATAAATATGTATTTTGTTAAGTTGGGAACTTTGGAAAATAAATTTCTGTATTTGCTGCATTTTTATAAAAAGCATAAGCAAAAATATGCGTCATAATATATCTAACAAGTCTTCTGATACCAATAACGAGTAAACCCACATACCGATACTTTATACTACCAACGCTATTTCATGACAGACATTTCGAATTAAATATAAACAACAACAATGATAATAAATGTTTTGTGTAGGAGACAGAATAATACTCATATAGTTATCAAATAACTTGTTAGTATAAAATTTGTTTTATGAAGTAGAGACATTTTATTTAGGTGAGTTGTGTTATAGTACTGTATTACACTAGTAAATGTCATAATGTAATTTTAGTCATCGCCAGATTAATACCTAAGTATTTTATGCTTATTTGACATAATTAATTTAATGCAGAGCATATTCCTTTCTACACTATAAATACATGTATAATAACATTGGATGTAAGATTGTTTGTATCCATTCTTGTACAACTACATTGGTATATATAATTTGAGTATTGATTTTACATATATGATTTGTTTATGTGTTCAAGTTGTTTTTTTCAGGAGCCAAAAGTGGTCAGATCTCCACACAGCCCCAGTCAGCCCCTATTACAGGTCCCTCTGTGGTATTAAAAGAACCTCCTAAACCCAGAAATAGTGAAACCAGCAAAATCTTAAATACACCATCAGACGATGTACAAAGTCAACCAGTAACAATTTCAGTCCAGTCTCCTTCTAAAAAACGATCTGAACCAGCCCCTGTTAAACCTTTTAATAAAAACTCGAATGATTTGCAAAACAAATTGAATAATACCCAAAATGTGAAAGTTAAACCGGAGATTCCTAAAGTGACAGTGATCTCCGGTAATGGAGATGGTGCAAAATCTGTTGAATCTTCAAATAGTAATGTTGCTGTGGATAAACTTTCTAAGGATGTGTCTAATTCCAAGAAAACAGATGATAGTAAAGAACAGTTAACGACTCCAAAGAAAGAAAGATACATACCTCCACTTCCTAAGAGTGCTTCCAAGTATGTGTTTTTTGCGACTTGCTACCATTTGTATTGTAACAAGTGCATAAACAGGGGTTCCATTTGACCCTTGAGTAGACTTTTGACCCCTGGATTTTCCAAAAGGTCACATTTTTACCCTTAGGATTCTGGCTGAAGGGTAAATTTTTCTCTAAATTATAGGTAATTTGGCTATAAAATGGTAAAATCTGGTCAAAAATTATCAAAATGACCCTCGAGATTCAGCACCTAGTGGAACCCCTGATATACTGTTAATAAAAGGATGTTTTTCTCAGGTACCAGTTTCACAAGAAATATAAGAATCTATTTGTGTTCGATCTTAACAATACAGAGTTGAATAGTCTGTCATTTTGTTGAATATTACTGTGTAAGAAGCAAAATTTGTGACACAGAAATGTTTGTGAATTCACCATTGACTTTATATCAACCTTGGGTTGAGTATTAAATTGGCTGACCATTATCCAATTACTGGTCAGACCGTCTAGACTTGTTTAATTAGTGGTATATATCTGTATTGTTTTTAGGTCCAAATACGAAAAATTTGACTTGAAGGAAGAATACAAGAAACGTGAAGTTGGTAAAGATATGCTCAATATGGTTGTGATAGGTAGGTCAGCATATTCCATGCAGCCTGTTTACACTGTATAACAGGTTTTAATACTTATATAAATCACTCTCGATGACGGCCTCCGTAGTTGTTAACTAGAATTGACACCTAATTCTAGCGACCCTGAAAGCATCTTGACCATGGTGATATTGGAACTTGTGACTGCCAGATCAGGTGTCCAATGCTGTAAACTGTTAAGAACTACACTGTATTACTATGCTATATTATTGTACTAGACTTACTTTTTGAAGCCTTAGACATTTATTTTGTAGTATTTGTAATGAATTGAGTCTTTGATGTTTTATGTGGCTGTGTACGGTATTACTTGTCAATAAGGTCCAATACTAATAAGGATGTATACTTACTTGAAACTGATATTTAGCAAAAGCTAGTATTATATAAGAGGATTAACATATTATAGGGATTCATCAGCTATGACATGTCATATATGCATGAACTTACTCAGTTGTCTTAATTGAATTCACTTGACTATAGAGTTGATATGTTAATTTGAAACAGATGTTTGGGGCTTTGACACTGTCATGTCTCGACTTTTGTAACATTGTTAGTGCTTTATAAGTTTTACAATGTGACAGTTTTAACATGGTTTACAGGATCAAGCAAATTCAGTTAAATTAGAAAATTCCAAAGTATATG
Organism: Mactromeris polynyma; assembly: GCA_032209605.1. Classification (NCBI taxonomy): domain Eukaryota; kingdom Metazoa; phylum Mollusca; class Bivalvia; order Venerida; family Mactridae; genus Mactromeris; species Mactromeris polynyma. The sequence continues at coordinate 606,973 of JASFXZ010000078.1, read as the reverse complement.
CAATAAAGCTGGCATGAAGGCCATTACAACAGTGGTACACTGAACTTTTAGAATACATTATAGTTATGATACTTTGCTGTCCTCGGGTTGTTCACTAGTTTCATGGCCTGAAGTCGTGTTCATTCTGGCCTCTTAAATTAAAAATATATATACTATACAGGTACAGAATTGTTTATGAAACCAACTAGTAAATCCTAAGGAATCTGTTGCATCAGAAAATGTATTGTTTAAAATTCCATTACCCCTGCCTCAATAGCTTTATTGGTAGGGTGGTTGCTTTGAGTGCGGGGGGTTGTGGGTTCGATCCTAGACGTAAAAAAGGTACTGATAGTTTTTTTACAAGACACCTGGTATACTTGTTGATCATAATGATGTGCCACATTAAGTAAAGCTTCTTTATCTTTACAGGTCATGTTGATGCTGGTAAAAGTACGTTGATGGGGCATGTGTTGTTTCAGTTAGGACGTGTAAACCAGAGAGCCATGCATAAGTATGAACAGGAATCCAAAAAACTTGGGAAGAGTTCCTTTGCTTATGCTTGGGTTCTGGATGAAACAGAAGAAGAAAGGTGAACTTAAGATTTTCTGTCAGCTGTGACCTTGACTTGAGGACTACACCTTACTTAAATTCAAGAAAACCAAAAATCTACCATGTATACATTGTTTATTTAAGAACTTACAATTTAATATTGTGAATAAGAATTTTAGATTGTAATGTTTTGTGGAAGATTTTGTCACTGATAAGTAGTGTCTAGTAATTACCAGATGATATATAGGGTGTCCATTTTAATAAGGATCATTTGGTGTTACATGTATGTAATTATTTATGTAATAAGTCAGTTCAGTAACCTCTCTACAAATGGCTGTATAACAGTACATGTATGTCAATTTGACATGGCAATGTCATGAAAAGTATTGTGTCAAATGTCGAGGCAAATGTTGTTACAGCATTCAACTTCAAATGTTGTTTGAAACTACAAATTGACTGCTATCATTGTGCTCTTGCTATCATTGTGCTCTTTCTCCTCATAAGGAATACCGGTATGTATGTATATGACTTGTACTGATACTCTTCTGTGTGGTTTTCATCAGTTATGTACAATTGTAAGTTGACCTAACCAGTGTTCCTGGGTTACCAACCAGTACATACCTGCTCTTCTGCCAGTAATTGACGGGTACTGATGTACTTAATTTTTATCTAAACAGGGCTAGAGGTGTTACCATGGATATTGCTCAGACAAAGTTTGAAACTCCACAAAAGATTATCACATTGTTAGATGCTCCTGGACACAAGGACTTTATTCCTAACATGATTACTGGTACTGTTGGATATTGAAATATTAATAAGTTACCTTGCACAATACCAATAGGTTCTATGTATATTATAATTCTAAGTTTCATAAAAAGGTATTATCTAGGAACAGATCTGAAATAAGGAATTTGTGTGTTCTGAAAGTCATTATTTTGAAATCGATCTTAAATGATCAAATTTTGGATTATAATTGTATGATGACAACACTCAATAGTCAATTGCAGTCAAGTAATGTCGCCAACATTCTCTTTAAACATACATACATGTACATTAAAAAGATGTGTTACAATGTATGAGTTATATGAATGACGTTCAATTTACTGCCAAGTAGTCGGTTATTGTTTTAAAGTGTATGGATTGGCATTAAAAAGGTTTAAATATGTGTTGAACTCTGAAACAATGTATGATGTTGGTGCTGGTTTTATTCAAACTTGATGCAAGTTGGGGTTGCAGGCTTTTAATCCTGATAATAAGTCTACCTAAAGGTATAAAATGTATAATATATTCCTAAGTAAATGTTTCAGTGCATTATTGTTTTTAGTTCCAATATCTACTACAAGTACTTATTTACAATTACAGTGATAATCTCTGCCTACAAAATAATTTGTGATATACCTTGTTTTCAGGTACTGCACAAGCTGATGTGGCTATATTGGTGGTAAATGCTACCAAAGGTGAATTTGAGACAGGATTTGAGTCTGGTGGTCAGACAAGAGAACATGCTCTTCTCGCTAGGTCCTTAGGTTGGTAACTTTTCATTACAATTGGCATTCTACATAACATACTTCATCTCCAATCCTTTAGATGGAGAACACATAAGTTATTTTGAGAGAACATTAGTTTGTATGAGTTCATTTGTATTACTATGGTTTAAGTATGTGGAACTGTCGACCAGTTAATTAAAGGATATAAATTATTAATATATGCCTGTACTATGGACAGTAAGATTAAAATATGAAAATACAGATAATGTCAACCATACATATTTTGGGAAAAGTAAATTAGCTATCATTACCACAGTGTTAGAATTCAAACATTTTCACATTTCAGGTGTATCACAATTAATTGTTGCTGTGAATAAGATGGACACTGTGAAATGGGACAAAGCCAGATATGATGATGTGGTATGTAAGATGGGTATGTTTTTGAAGCAAGCTGGGTATAAGGATGGTGATGTATCATTTATACCAGTGAGTGGACTGGGTGGAGAAAATCTTGTCAAACCTGTAACAGAACCACAGCTGTCTGAATGGTATCGAGGACGTACACTGCTTGAACAGATTGGTATGTAGCAATTAATTCTGCTGTGGAATGAAAAAAGAGCCATTACAACTCGGATATATCTATCATGGCATTGCCCTGGCTGATTAGCACTATGTAATGCTGTCATGTTCGATATCGCTTGAGGGCACTATTTCATTAATATTGATGAAAACTTGTGCAGTCATTTCTTTTATTTATTACAGCATTATATTGTTCAAAATGTCTTGCAAAGAATTTTTGCTGTAAAACTGAACGCTAGACAAGACAATATGAACTTGGTTATTGCGAGCCTGTAGAATGTTATATGACAGGTTTGCGTTAATACTCCTGTTGCGAATAAGTGATAAAGTTTGTGATGTGATAATGTTAGTGAATGTCACGAATACAAGAAAGCATCAGCCAGTAAAAATAACCTCATTATCAGAATAAGATTTCCACATACTTTATTATTAAATGTACCAATACATATTGCAGTTATATGCAAACATTTCTGCCCACGACACATCTGAAATCGCCGATTCACAAAATGTTTGACTCCAGAAAATACCTTCTTATATAGTAAGTAGTTGGCAGTAAATTAAAAAAATGTATCAGTAGATTGTTATGTTCAATGATTATTTTTCAGACAAGTTCAAGCCAGTAACTCGGCCTGTGGATAAATCTCTACGTATAATTGTATCAGATGTGTTCAAAGGAATGGGCAGTGGTTATACTGTCACTGGCAAAGTAGTGTCAGGAAGTTTTCAGTTAGGAGACAGACTTACTGTTATGCCAGCTGCTGAGTATGCCACTGTTAAGGGTAAGTGTATTTCACGAGATTACATGTTTGTTGATTTCTATGATATGTTGCTTAGATTTCTATGCTTGTCTAGTTTCTTAATGTTTGAGAAATACGTACATACCATGATTTGTTGCCTAGATATTTCTTCTTGTATCAAACTTTGGTCAAGTCTGCATGAGTTCACGAAGTAATTGTTGAAATAGTGATTTATTTTAAATCAACATTTATTTTCAAATGTACCATCTCTCTGCGTATTAGAGGTGAAAGTTTTGTTTCTAAATCAGACAACTGTTTGTTTGTTTACAGGTATAAGTATAAATGATGAAGCCACTAGTTTTTCATTTGCTGGAGATCATGTTAATGTTGTCATTACTGGTATCGATATCACACATGTTGGTGTTGGTAAGTGTTGATAATAGTTTATAGAAACTCATTTGTTTATATTATATTGTAATTGTAAAAAATTAAATGTCATCTGTAGAGTTTTTGATCTGCAGGATAATCAGGCATAAGTCTCAACTGCCCTCATGAACCAAAATTATATGAATTAAAAGTTCCTTGCAAATTGATTTAGTAAATATTCTTATTGTGATTTATTCAGAAAAATACATTCCTCAGCTCAGCCAGTATCAAAGCAATCTGGGCTAATTTTACAAAAGGAATGTATTTATACCAACGATATAGAACAATCAGTTGTATGGAAAAAATCGAATTTATTTATTTGAAGTACTGGTTGTCAGCATGATAATACTTTCTTCATCCATGCACTAACTGTTAAACTGTAATGGCATAGTAACATTGTTTAGTGTAGTTTCATGTAAATTTCTGTTTTTAGGTAGTGTATTATGTGATTCCATGTCTCCTGTAACGTGTGCCACAAGAATTCAAGCTAGAATTGTTTTGTTTAACCTTGAGATACCCATGACAAGAGGATTCACGGTAAGTATAAGGGAAGATATTGTTTGTGTGTCAAACTGTTCGTTCTAGAACAGTTTAGCTAACCCTGACAACTAATAATTTTCTTGTTTGTAATTACATGAAAGTCCTGTTAACAAAGAAATATTATTTGAGTAATTTCAAATCAAAGAAGGAATTAGTCTTTTCTTCACAAAACATTATCAAACACAATTCAAAAACATCTTAAATTTATAAGAACAAATCTATGCAGGTGTAACTAAATCTGAGATTAAGTGCAAAAATGGTTACTTATGATTGTATGCAGACTTCAGTATATTGTTTGTTTGTATGAATATTTTCTTGTTATTTTCAGGTGATTTTCCATTATCAGTCTGTCAGTGAGCCAGCTATTGTTAAAAAATTGGTGTCGATACTAAACAAAAGTACTGGAGAAGTCATAAAAAATAAACCAAAGTGAGTATTTTCAAAATTGAGCGCAGTTTTATATCGAATCTTGAATGCTGCATTTATGCGAGAAGTTTTATTTGAACATTTTCATGTTTAACTTTGTGCAATATTCCACAATATTGTTAGATTAGGATTTGTTAAGATAAATCATATTTTAAGTATAACTGTCTCTATAGCCAATTTTGCCTGGCTATTTGCATATCAAGTCATAGAATAAAAAATGGCAAATCTTGCATAAAAAGTTCAGTCAAATTAAAAAAATGATGAAAATAAACATGACGCTAAATACTAGAATGGTAGTTCTGTTTTGTATGAATGTATTCCTGTCGTTATTGTTGAATATACTATCACGATGCTTTATTGTGTTTTGGTAGATGTTTAACCAAGCATACTAGTGCTGTAGTCGAGATGGAATTTGAGCGTCCAGTTTGCATAGAACTGTACAAAGATAACAAAGAACTTGGTCGATTCATGTTGAGAGCTAGCGGTCATACCATTGCTGCTGGTTTGATTGAAGGGGTAAGTCTTAAAGTATTTTATTGATTCCATCTTGTTAATGTGTTTATAGTGATAAGCATGGGACCATCCTACATGGGGATCATACCAGTCTAGTATGCACAAATACTTGATCCGAATCAACCATAAGATATTAAAGTAACAATGAAGTCATAATAGCTCTGTACGACTTCTTATTTCTCTACTTCTTATCTTTTAACTTATACCTTTATATAAACAAACTGTACATAATTTATACTAATATTAGGTAAATGATAAGCCAGACAGCTAAATTCACATTTAATCAAATAAGTACGGATAAAGTAATGATTCATACTTTCTGCTGTTGTACATGTTTGTTCATCATTTTTATACTTTCAATGTGCTCAATTGTCTGCTGAAAAATTGATCTTCATATTGGTTTGCTATACCAAAGTTCGGGGGAAGGATAACATTTTTTCGGACCTTTCGAGTTTCTCGTTGTAAAAAAATTGAATGTCATCTCTTTTACATGATGTATGAATATATATGTAATGCTGAATCGAGTATTTAATGTGTTTCTATTCAAACTATTGAATTCTAAATGAGGTACATTGATGCTTCATTATATTTGTTAGGTTTTAGCTATTAGTCATGTAGAATCAATTACCATGTTTGAAAATATGTGTGCTAGTTATGGATATATTTCTAGGTCAGCGATATTATTGAACTCTCAACCCAGCACAAACCATTTCATATGTAATGTTTACATAAAGAAGTGCTGCAAATTGTACATAGATTGTTACAAAAACACCTTGATTGATTGACTTCATAATGAGTCCGTACGGTTAACTCAAACGTCAACCAAATTATGGTACAGTTGAACCTCGTTCATTCAAATTCATCAGGTCAGAAATTTAATTTTGAATAATAGATAGTTTCGAATAGCCCATTTCAATTTGACGTTATTTAAGATACATCGGGACCTGATATTTATTTTGGATGATGCCGAGTATACGGATAAAATGTCGAATAAATGAGGTCCTGCTGTATTTACTTGTGTTATTTGTCATTATTTACTGCATTACCATTTCTGTTTTTGTAGGTTTTGAAAACTAAAACAGGTTACGTTGGTGAGCAAGGTGCTGCAGATAACTGATATATCAGAGACAATTGCTGGATCTGGCTTTTCTTTTATTCATAATAGTGCAATGAAGTGTTTTGTTTAAATTGGCAAAATAAAAACAAGAATAATACATGTTGTTTTGATGTTTTTTCTAACCTGTCTATGCTTGTTTCTTAATCAAGTTGGAGTTGATTAGGTCATTCTGTGTTTGGGTATTAAGGAATACACACATTACTTGGACATGGATATTACTGTAGCAGATTACACATGTTTACTTGTATTACATGCAATGAGTTGTTAATTATCAATGTGTGTTCAACGCACGGTAAAATTCCCAGAGTAGTCTTGCACCTTATGGGAACATTTGATTCACACAATTGTCTACTTACAATACTCTATAAAAAAATTTCTTCCATGTATAATGTTAAATAGTGCGAGATAAAGCCATTCGTATTTGCAATGCTAGTCAATTCCCCATTTGATGTATTTGGAAAGGAGATTTATTGATGGATATACGCCATTGTTTGTGATCTTAAACATCATGGCTAGCCTTGCCTATTTTCGCCATCGTTCCAGTGACTTCCACTTAAGGTTGTCTAACATGCTTGTAATACAAGACCGGTTGTGATTTTACAAAGCGGGCGGCTTTTTGCTGTACCCTTTCCAGGCATTGGATGTCACCTTTCTCGAGAGTCACACACCACGCTTGCGTATTCCACTGAAGGTCTGACTATGCTGAAGAAAGCTTGTTGTTTTATTGAAGTAGAGGAGATGTTTTAAGATTTCTTCTCAGGAAATTGATGGTCTTGTTTGCTTTTTAAGCTCACCTAAGCACAAAGTGCTCATGGTGAGCTTTAGGATCGATGATTGTCCGGCATCGTGCGTCAACATTTTCTTTAAACAACATCTCCTATACTACTGAATGGATTTTGTCCAAACTTCACAGGAATGATCCTCTTTCAACGTTACATTAATCGTTCTGGTCTGCTGTATAAGTAGGTCACAGGAGCTAAAATAATATTTTAAAAGTGTAAATCTTCTTGTCCAAAACCATAAGGCCTAGAGTTTTGATATTTGGTGTGTAGCATTGTCTAGTGGTCCACTTTCAAGATTGCATAAATTATTAAGTTCCGTCAAAAAACATGGCCGCCAGGGGCGTGGCTGTGTTCTGTATATGTATATAGTGGAAACTATAAACAACATCTCCTAAACCACTCAATGAATTTTGACCAAATTTCACAAGAATGATCCTTACGTGATCCTCTTCCGAAGTTATATAAATGGTTCTGGTCTGTTGCATAAGTAGGTCACTGGAGCTAAAAATAGATTTTCAAAGTAAACTTTGAAAATCTTCTTGTCCCAAACCATAAGGCCTAGAGCTTTGATATTTGGTGTGTAGCATTGTCTAGTGGTCCTCTTACAAGATTGCATAAATCATTAAAATCTATCAAAAAACATGGCCGTCAGGGGGCGGGCCTTGTTTCCTATATGTATATAGTGGAAACTATACGTCATCTCCTCTTAAACCCCTGAATGGATTTTGACCAAACTTTACAGGAATGATCCTTAGGTGGTCCTCTTCCAAAGTTACATAGATAATTTTGGTCTGTTCATAAATTGGTCACGGGAGCTAATAATAGATTTTAGAAGTGAAAACTTTGAAAATCTTGTGCAGAAACAATAAGGACTAGAGCTTTGATATTTGGTGTTAAGCATTGTCTAGTGGTCCTTTTAGAAGATTGCGTAAATTATTAAGTTCGGTAAAAAAAACATGGTAGTGTATTCAGGTGAGCGATATAAGCCCGGCCATCATGGCCCTCTTGTTTGATATGTTGTGGATGTGTTGTCCCATGCAGTCGAGTTCGGAGTTGATGGTGCATCACAGGTATTTTGCAGTCGACATGTTCTTGTGAATGGTTATGAAGTTTGTAGTCATACTAGATAGGATATTTCTTTTTGGAGATTGTATGGACTTGGCATTTCTGGGGGTAAAATTCCATTTAGCAAGTTTGTCTAGGTCTTCTTGAAGTACTCTGCTGTTGGGTTTGGAGGTAATGGCCGAATAGTTTTGTAATGTAAACCGATAAGAAATGACTTGATATTGGTTTTTGACAGCGCATTTTTATGTATAGAGGGTATCGGATGTATGGAGGGTAAAGTGTTGGTGATTCAACATGGAGGTTGTGGCAGTCCTGTGTGTTCAGAGTTACTTCCCTTGCGAAGGTAATATTAGTCACTGAAGGTTTCCCATTATTACTCAATTATATCTAAATAATGTTTTTTAAGTAATTCACTTGTTTTAAAATAAAATATATTGTGGCCCTCCTGGGGCGTCCTGCACTGTATTTTGACCGACCCAATTATAGTGACCGACACGATGTGTAAATTACACGCGACGCAAGATGGCTGCGCCCATGATTAAGAATGTGGATTTGGGTTTTGTCGAAGAAACTGAGAAATTTCTACTTAAAAGTAGATTTTTTCCGAGTAAACTTGGTGGTTGGCCTGCTTGGTTATCTTTCGAGTCACTTCCAAATACTGACAGTCTAGCCTGTTCCGTTTGTTCAAAACCAACGTCATTTTTGTTGCAAGTTTATTCACCTGACTCCAGTCAACAAGACGCATTTCATAGAACAATTTTTATTTTTGTCTGCACAAATCCTAAATGTACCAAACCAAATAACAGCGACAATTTCCACGTGTTCAGATCACAGTTACCGAAAGAGAATAAGTTCTTCAGTGCAGAACCACCAAAAGAAACTGCTGTAGAAAATGAAGTTGACGCCGCATTTTTCAATAAGATTTGTTACGTCTGTGGATGTTTAGGAACTAAGACATGTAGTAAATGTCACTTCACAAATTATTGTAGCAAAGAACACCAAGCGCTTGATTGGAAAGTGCACAAAAGGCTGTGTAATGCAGAAGCAAAGCAAGGTAAGACTGTGTCACAGTGTGATGCAACTGACATTAGTTACGGTTGACAACTAAACTGTATAAAGAATAATTCTAGGAGTTTGTGTGAACGAACTACCATTATTAGCATAAATAATCTCTAAAGAGCCAAGTGTGTTCACTGACCATGTTACCGGTGTACTTATAGTAAAATAATGTAAAAAAATAACAAAATCATCCTTCAACTGCTTACATTCAAAGACCATTTAGGTCTTTGCCTTATTGTAGCCACTTCTTTTAGACATCACTTGGTTATATATGTGCCAGCAAGCACATTATGTTGCTTGGTATGCAAAGTAAGAAATTAAGGCAAAGGACAGCTGAAGCACAATATCTGAGTCTCAATCTGGTAATGAAAGACGGAATTACGCTAACAACGTAACTGGCTACTGCTAATGAAATTGTGCTCCATTCATTGTTTTGGTCAAAGGATTTCCCTGAGTAAACCTTTCTATAAATCCTAATTTTGTAAAATCAAATTGAATTAGTTATCATTTTTAGCTCATCTGTTTAGAAAATAGGAAGAGCTATAGATTTCCGTAGCTTGATCGTTGTCATGGTCTGTGTCCACAAAAATGTGTAACTGAGAAAGTACAAATTCCACCCAGAGGAGAGCGTCTGCATCTGCTTGCAGTGCTGCCTTAAAAAATGATTTCATTAAATTTTACATTGCTTTATATTACAGCTCCTGAAAAATCAAACTACCCGTGTTTGTTTCCTGAAATGGACTTGGTGACAGAAGCCGAAAACTTTGTTCAAAGTGACACCATTGATAAAACAGAGGATGAGAAGATGACAGAGTATGCAGACTTTATGGGCTCTGAGAGAGCATCTCAAGGTTTAAAAGAATTGTCAGAAACAGAATTACAGAAAATGGCAAGTGAGGAAAGTGAAAATGACAAACAGCTAAGAAAGTTCAAGAAACGCTTAAGCCATGAACCTGAACAGGTGAGTTTGGTACACAACATGTACCAGTAATGCTTCAGCAACATCAGGATTCTTCTATACATGAAGTTTATAAATAATAGCTTGTTGTAGTTGTTTTAATTGGTTTTTACACCATTTTAACATCTTTTCAGAAACTTGGGCATTGCGTTCATTTTACCTAACTAGTTTTCCTGGAATTAAATATCAACTAGCATTAACCTGCCATTCTGTAAGCAGCTGACAACTACTCTACATGAATCAGAGGTGGAGGACAAATGACCATTGCCAAATGTCACTGGACCCCGTGCTTTACCAACTAGCTTATCACTTTGACATGTTAATAAGCTGTTCTATTCTTTTCCTTGTAATTATGTCTCCCTCTCTCCAGGGGGGAAACATATTGTTTTTGCCTTCGGCGTCTGTCCGTCCATGTGTCCACTATTAGCTTGTCCGCGTTTTATCTCCAATACTACTGGTTGGATTTCAGCCAAGTTTCATAGGATTGATCAACATCAAGTGTAGTTGTGCATGTTCGTTTTTTGTTCCGCTCAGATAATTTTTCACCGAGTTATTGCCCTTTGATGTTTTTATACATATGGAGTTTGTCCACGCTTCATCTCCAATACTGCTGGTTGCATTTCAGCCAAACTTCATAGAATTGATCTACATCTCTTCATCAAGTATAGTTGTGCATCTTCTTCTTTTTTTCGCTCAGATAATTTTTCACCGAGTTATTGCCCTTTGATGTTTTTATACATATGGAGTTTGTCCACGCTTCATCTCCAATACTGCTGGTTGCATTTCAGCCAAACTTCATAGAATTGATCTACATCTCTTCATCAAGTATAGTTGTGCATCTTCTTCTTTTTTTCGCTCAGATAATTTTTCACTCAGTTATGGCCCTTTGATGTTTTTATACATATGGAGTTTGTCTGCGCTTCATCTCCAATACTGCTGGTTGCATTTCAGCCATTCTTTATAGAATTGATCAACATCAAGTGTAGTTGTGCATCTTTTTCACCGAGTTAAGTTATGGCCCTTTGATGTTTTTATACATATAAAGTGCATGGTGAACTGATCAAACACTATCTTTCTTGTTTGCTTGATATTTGATTCTAACATTTTGTATCAGTATTACAATTACTGACAAACTGTCATCTAGGAGACAAATGTTTTTATTAAAAAACAACCGTCTTGTTACCGATTAAATTCACTTTTTTCAGGTTTTACGCTACAATAGAGGTGGGGAACCTTTATGGATAGCACACACACCAAAACCAGAAAATATACCAAACTGCAGCTGTGGTTCAAAACGTCAGTTTGAATTCCAAGTATGTAAAACTTTTTCATAGGAATACATCTATTTAACTTTATCCAGATGTTAATTTCCGATTTCGAAACATTTTCTTGCGAGTTTTCAATACTACAGCCGACTTCTTTCTAATTATTTTCTGAATAATGGAATACAATGTGCCAAGTGTGTGACCAGCAAATGCATGTGGTAAAAAATCATTCTGTCTGGTTAAAAAGAAATTTTACAATAAACACTAAAGGAAATATTATTTGGTTTAGTCAAGTTTGGGAATCATATCTTTTTGTAATTTGTAAGGATGCCAGATTTCTATGAAGAGCTAAAATATTTCAGTATATAATTTGGTTGTGTCATGAATGTCTGTCTAATAGTTATTGGAGAATGAAACGCATATTTTGATTCATTAATAATTTGTGTCGTTTCATTTCAGGTTGTGCCACACTTGCTGTCATTCATGGATGTAGACAAAGTTGGAGAAAGTCTTGACTGGGGTGTCTTGTATGTTTATACCTGTGCAACAAACTGTTCTATAGGAAATGAGTACCATAGAGAATATATTTACAAACAAGATGTTGTCTGAATATTTTTCATGTACATGTATATAGATAAACAAAATAAAAATGAAAAACATTATCCAGGTTTTATTTATAAATTTAATGTTCATGTATAACTTATAATCCTGTAAATAATCTGTCTTTGGCTGCAAAAATTAACCATGTTTCTTACTGCCCAAAAACTTATTTAGATGTTCATACATTTGATCCCAACATAAAATTTTCATAGAAATCTGTACACAATCTTATCACAGTAAGTATAATAATCAACTGTTGCAAGGAATACATCTTGTTTTACGTAAGCCTCAAGAATACACAACAATAACAACACAGGAAGTAGCAAACCAGAACCACTAGTGATACAGTAAACTCCTTGAAAACTGAACCCTGTCAGGACATGGAAAAAGTCCAGTTTTCTGAGACTTCCGTTTTTCAGAGAATTTATCATAAGACTACAATTTGTTCCAACTCGGCTTCTTGAATAAACATTTAAATCTGCTACATGTATAAGAATATGATCAAATAATGTTGGTTGTCATTAAAACATGTTGAGGTGCCAAACGTTGGCTATATTAGTTTGTATGTGTTTTGCAATACATCAACAAGAACAACAAATGATAACAACAAAAGACCAAACAATATGGCCCAATTCTCAGAGGATTCTGGTTTTCACTGAGTCTGTTGTCAGAGAGTTTACTGTACTATAGTCATGTAGCTGCCAATTAAGAAAGTCATTTTTCTCCAATTTACAAACCCAGCATGACATAGATCAACATTTTAGGCTTAACAGACATTGCAGAACATAAAGAAATACATTTTGACATCTAATAACTGTGTGGAAGTAATATAGATCCTTTGACCAGATCCTGAAATAAAATAAACATTATTTTAATAGTATGATAAGGTTGTATATAAAAACTTTAAATTCATGCCTACCTATGTATTATAAAGGCACAATATATATTTATTTAAGGCTTTTAACTGTAAATACATTTAATGTTTCATATATGTAAGCATAGCGAGCTACAATTAAGACCTAATAATTCATTAACATTTCTGGAAGCAATATTACATCATGTGTGAAGCATCGATAATATCAAGTGTTTCAGAAATGTAACATTTGATACACCACATTGCACAGACTGTTTGACTTTTTGAATCAATACCGGCATAAAATAAAATCGAAATAAATTTCTGACGAATTACCGCATTTTCCTTTAATCTTGGAGTCCAGTCAAAATCTTTCAATTTTGGTATCACTTTCAATAAAACATTTGTAGCATGCTTAGAGTTTTCTGCAAATGTTTTCATAACATTTTCAACATTTACCTGAAATACATGAAAAACAGAATGCCTGTCGTATGTTGAAAACCATCTAGCAAGAACATGACTTTCCGTGACTAAAAGACTAATAAAATTGAAAAATACTGGCAACTCAACCCCAGAAATTCCAGGTTGAAAGCCTCTGGATCACAATCTCAGCATCACAAGTAATGTCAAATCTACCACACCAAGAGTGTAACTTAAATTCACAGGAATTGTACAAGAATATCTTATTAAAGAACAGAAGCAAATAAAAACAGTAATGATTATATCAAACTGTTCATCAGCTTTAGTTATAACCTTAAATATAATAATTACAAATATTATGTTTCACAATAGTAGTTTAACAACAACACATATTATTAACAGCATAATGCAATCCAACCTCTGGTTAAAATCAACACTTGATAAAAACAAAAGCTTATATCTCCCATAAAATCTTCATTCTTGTTAAGAAAATAGTTGTAAAGAAATGCCAAGTTTGACTTAGTTAAGTATCAATACTATTTTCAAATATTTTGACATTTTTCATTCAGATAGGACATATGTATATAAAACATGGTAATCAGAATCTGGTAAGGAATTATGTAAGAAACTGTTAGCACAGAAACCATTAAATCTTCGACATTTGCCATCAAATACATGACAAGCAGCAAAATTCCACTTGTGTTGCAGCAACTTCATCAGCGGTTTTTTTCAAATCAAGAAATTATACCGAATTGAATATAGAATACATTAGTCGAAGTGGTGATTAAGACAAGGGCCTGAGAAGCATTTTAAGTGAATCTTATATATTTTCACTGAAGTTCAAAACTTCAAATGGATGTAATTCCAAAACCACATTAAAACTGTTACGCTTTTTAATGGTAATGACAAAAACATAATAATATTCATTAATCACTCTTGATTTGACCATGTAATAGCCTGTATGCTAAATTAACCAGTTAAGAAAATGTAATTTTAAGGATAAGGATGAAAGATGTTATCGTAATAATGCCCCAAATATTTTATTACCAGTTAATATCTGTTAAACTAGTCATCACAGCCCTAACATTAAATGTGAATTTGATGATAAAGCAAGATGCTGTACTTACAGATGCTGTGTCTTCTCTCCAACTATCATAATCCGTCACAAGTCCCATAGCAGCGTAACACAGACCAGATTCCCTGGCTAAAACAACCTACAATACATGCATTAGTTTAAACGTATTTCGTCTTTGTCATTCAACATCAACATGTAATTGACACTGATACAAATTAGGATTGGAACAACTGTATACTTATAGTGACCCTCAATAATACACTATAATACATGAATTACGTAGACAGCATACATAATTATTTTCAATTACTAAGTAATATCTAATACATCAGTATCAGCTCTGGTAGCGGAAAAACCTAGTGGTCAAGAGATTAAATGAATAAAAATTTAATAAGAAATAAATATTTCCTTCATTTTAAGTGACACTATTAGTTACATTGTTGTTTCCTCTAGCATATGCAATACTTAAATCCATATATTCTAGGTAGGGGTATAGGCAATATACACTTAAACATTATTTGTTGCTGAATTGCTTAAAATAGAGCTAGTGTCTGGCATAAATTAGCAGGATTTTAAGGTCAGGACCAAGAGCATGTTGTGTATTACTATTACACATCTACTGTTGTACTGTTGGATTGTTCAATGGTATATTGCATTAACAAAGATGACCTCTTGAATGTTGAGACAGCAACATATTTTCTTGTTTTATATTACACTATATGTGTCTATCTAACATGGATGCCCCCGCAATGGGCTTTAGAGTAGATTGCAAATATTTTGTTTGTAAATACTATATAATTTTAAAGCTATATGAATTGAATCCCTCCACTTTTTCAAGCGATACTGATTGGAAACTGAATTTTTAAGTTGAAAAAGGGCCAGAACTCCAAATATTTGTAGACTGTAACCAAAATCCAATTTGACCTGTATATCATTATCCTATGCTATGTCCCAATATAAATTAAATCCATTCCAGCGTTATTGAGCGTTAACCTGTTTTGCATGGGTACATGAACAGGGGCAACAAATTATGCCCCTTCACCATTATTTGAATGGTGTGGGCATAAAAATGAAAACATGGCACATATATTGAGTTCAGTTTTACTGCATGTAAAGTGCACACCAACCTCAGGTACAGTGGTCATATTGATACAATGTGCTCCCCAAACATTCCACATTTTACTCTCAGCTTTTGATGAAAATCTTGGTCCTTCAATAGTCAACATGGTGCCTCCTTTATGTACAGTACAACCTAATTCCTTAGCTGTGTCATATATAAACTGAAATATAGCAGCATGGATATTATACATAAACTACTTGTCTAGTTTATTTGTAATGTTATTTAAATACAGGCTTTCCAGCAGTATATACCAAAAAACTAGGAGAAAACTAGGAATGAAAGTTACAGAAAACTAGGAAAAAATAGGAAGTCAATGATACAAAGTTGGAATTATTGAAAGGAAATGTGTTACCTTTGCAGCTTTTTTTATTTAATTAGCATACACAAAGGCTATTGGATCATTTCGTTTACAGGTTATTTGTTTCCGCAGCCACTTGAAGGTATCACTGAAGCATAGGCCAACATTTTCAGTCATCAGTTGAGAAGGTTGGACTATGCACCAGTGATACCTGACCACCATATCACACTTTCAACTAAACATCCGTTTGTCTTCTTTAGCAAGAAAATCTCCAAAACCATGTTTAAAAACTTCTAGACCTTATCCAACATACTACATGTACTGCTGATGAAAAAGTAGGAATACTAGGAGCTTTTTTGGAAAACTAGGAAAAAATAGGAGCACTTTAAAAAAAACTAGGAACGCTGGAAAGTCTGTAAATGATGACAATACGGTATCTATGTCATGATTTGACACCATTGCACTAAAAATGATTGTGACAGGAATCCTCTCACTTCATAAACAATCAGCAATATAACAAATGTGTGCATCATTCTGGAAGTGGACATATGACGTCGAGGGTGAGTAATAATGTATCATTAATAATAATTTTGATTATCAAATACCACTGAAAACAAACGAATACATGTACAAGCTTACATTATTTGTAATTGGACAAAATGGCTCTGCTAACGGAATATGACAAATTCCAGCTGGCCCACCAGCCGTACCATCGTAAAATGTTTGCTGTCTATGATGTGTCCTGAAATATAACAAGACTGCCTATGTTATCACAACAATTAGAATTAATGAGCATTCACACTGATACTACGTCCATGAACATTTCTTAATAGAAGTGAGGCTATTTCAATGCAACATGATTTTCAACGGAAAACTGCATACCTATATAATTCCCTTCTACGATTAAATTTATGGCATTCTGTACAGGTATTTAATGACAGCAATAACAAAAATATTTCTGACACAATTACATCACAAAGAATCAAAGTATATTTTTCATAAAGGCTAATTCAATGCATTAACTGAGTCATACACTGTATAATTATATATACCAGTTCTATCAATTCATACTTTTTTTACAGTTTTTTATCACATACTTAATGGATAATGCTATTATGACATCTGTCATGTTGATTGAAGATTTAATTTAACTTTTTGCAAGTCTGTAAAAGGATTATAGCACAGCAAAATATGTATTTTTTTATTATTTCAAGTTACCTATCTATGAACTGATCTAGTACAACAATGTCTCCAGGATGAATTCCTTCCTGTAAAGAACCACATGCTGTAGTGACCAGTATATGAGTACAACCTTCTTCCTTCAATGCCCATATATTGGCCCTGTAGTTTACACGCCCTGGCATAATCGTATGACCACGAGCATGTCTGCAAAATTCAGAAAACATTTTACCACAGTCAGCGATACTAATTTGAAATGAATAGATCAATTTAAAATACATGTACACTCTAACTGTACTTACCATCAAATGTACATCATTATGAACTGTATCAAGTTATTTTTTCATTTGTTTAAACATACATCAATTATAAATATAAAGTCACATAATGTATCATTCAGTTGCACGCACTAATAGTACACAAACAATTTCATCTGAAATCTGCAACCTGTATTCTGGCATTAATTTTACAGTAATAAATGTACAGTTATTGAAATTACTTTATCCAATAGGAATCAGTTTTTACATAAATCATCTGTTACCTTGACAACAACACACAGTCAACATCTCCAATCTTTCCAAGAACGAGAGCATCTGACGGCTGGAAATTATCAAAATTAATTTCATGAAATGCTAGAATCTGTTAACAAATTAACCGCAACAATTTTTTCTGTTAGATGTAATCGAAGGACCTTAAGCTTATTTGCAAAATAGATATAAAACAAGATCTTCCTCTAACATTTTATGAACTTGGCATGTAGCTACACTGATTATTCAATTTAATATCAACATTATAATAATTTACATGTTTTTTTTTAAAATAACAATTTAAATAAATTGATGCTCCTACCACACAATCAAGCATTGATTTATATACTCAGTACATTAAAAAATCACAAAATGTTTTCATGCTTTCTTCAAATTCCATTTTATTACTTTTGAAACTCATTTTTTATGAATATGTGTCAATTGTCAGGAAATGTAGCTATCAAGTTGCATACATATGCAATATTGTGTCAATTTTTTTCTTGTGGCCTAAAATGTTGGTCAATGAAAATTTAGAAATCCTACATTGTGCGTTTTTAAATGTACTGAGTATACATCATTCATTCTGTATTTTATGTGCAACCCATTTATAATTTATGGATACAAAGTAAGCCATTGTATATTGGTATTTTGAAAAATGGTGCAATTGAGTTTCGATATTAATGGCAAGTTTATCAACTGGAATCTATAGGCATTGACAATTTATATCATTTTAAATGGAGACAATGTGACGAAAACGTAGTTATCGTTCCCAAATTTTTAAGGGCCCTATTGTTCTTATTTGAAGGCTTTAACAAAGGAAAATTGTTTTATGAGCACTGACATAGCTACAATATAGCTGAGATTGTTTTATGAGCACTGACATAGCTACAATATAGCTGAGATTGTTTTATGAGCACTGACATAGCTACAATATAGCTGAGATTGTTTTATGAGCACTGACATAGCTATAATATTGCTGAGATTGTTTTATGAGCACTGACATAGCTATAATATTGCTGAGATGGTTTTATGAGCACTGACATAGCTACAATATAGCTGAGATTGTTTTATGAGCACTGACATAGCTACAATATTGCTGAGATTGTTTTATGAGCACTGACATAGCTACAATATTGCTGAGATTGTTTTATGAGCACTGACATAGCTACAATATTGCTGAGATTGTTTTATGAGCACTGACATAGCTATAATATTGCTGAGATTGTTTTATGAGCACTGACATAGCTACAATATAGCTGAGATTGTTTTATGAGCACTGACATAGCTATAATATTGCTGAGATTGTTTTATGAGCACTGACATAGCTACAATATAGCTGAGATTGTTTTATGAGCACTGACATAGCTACAATATAGCTGAGATTGTTTTATGAGCACTGACATAGCTATAATATTGCTGAGATTGTTTTATGAGCACTGACATAGCTATAATATTGCTGAGATGGTTTTATGAGCACTGACATAGCTATAATATTGCTGAGATGGTTTTATGAGCACTGACATAGCTATAATATTGCTGAGATTGTTTTACGAGCACTGACATAGCTATAATATTGCTGAGATGGTTTTATGAGCACTGACATAGCTATAATATAGCTGAGATTGTTTTATGAGCACTGACATAGCTATAATATTGCTGAGATTGTTTTACGAGCACTGACATAGCTATAATATTGCTGACATAGCTATAATATTGCTGAGATTGTTTTATGAGCATTGACATAGCTATAATATTGCTGACATAGCTATAATATTGCTGAGATTGTTTTACGAGCATTGACATAGCTATAATATTGCTGACATAGCTATAATATTGCTGAGATTGTTTTATGAGCATTGACATAGCTATAATATTGCTGACATAGCTATAATATTGCTGAGATTGTTTTATGAGCATTGACATAGCTATAATATTGCTGACATAGCTATAATATTGCTGAGATTGTTTTACGAGCACTGACATAGCTATAATATAGCTGAGATTGTTTTATGAGCACTGACATAGCTATAATATTGCTGACATAGCTATAATATTGCTGAGATTGTTTTACGAGCACTGACATAGCTATAATATTGCTGAGATTGTTTTATGAGCACTGACATAGCTATAATATTGCAGAGATTGTTTTACGAGCACTGACATAGCTATAATATTGCTGAGATTGTTTTATGAGCACTGACATAGCTATAATATTGCTGAGATTGTTTTATGAGCACTGACATAGCTATAATATTGCAGAGATTGTTTTACGAGCACTGACATAGCTATAATATTGCTGACATAGCTATAATATTGCTGAGATTGTTTTATGAGCACTGACATAGCTATAATATTGCTGAGATTGTTTTATGAGCACTGACATAGCTATAATATTGCTGAGATTGTTTTATGAGCACTGACATAGCTATAATATTGCTGAGATTGTTTTATGAGCACTGACATAGCTATAATATTGCTGAGATTGTTTTACGAGCACTGACATAGCTATAATATTGCTGAGATTGTTTTATGAGCACTGACATAGCTATAATATTGCTGAGATTGTTTTATGAGCACTGACATAGCTATAATATTGCTGACATAGCTATAATATTGCAGAGATAGTTTTATGAGCACTGACATAGCTATAATATTGCTGAGATTGTTTTATGAGCACTGACATAGCTATAATATAGCAGAGATTGTTTTATGAGCACTGACATAGCTACAATATTGCAGAGAAGTTTATCTATAAACATATCTACAAATTTTAAGCATGTCAGAGCCAGTAAAAATGATAGCATATAGACAATAAATAATACTATATAAGTATTGTATGCTATTCTGGCATTCCAGAATGTAGAGTGTTGTGTAAACATGGTGTATAAAGGGAATTAAATGCCAAAATTTCAGAATACCTTCGTTAACTTATAGCAGAAATGCAGTTCAAATGAGGGACATGTTTCTATCATTTATTTGAGGTATTATTCGGTGTATGCTAAAGTTGAGAAAAATGAACTTAATACACATGAAATTTAATTGACATTATAAAGAGAGACTGAGAGATATTAGTTCCTCCCATTGTTGTTTATTGATGTCATTTATTTTAAAATTGGAAGGACGACACAGCAGTTTAAAGTTTGTTTGAAGATACAAAACCATAAAAATATACTTGAATACAATATATCAGTTAATAATATTCTTACACCATTAGAAAAACATGTGCTTATTCAACATATATGCATTTAAATTTAGAACAAATGCAGATTTGTTCTGATTATTTAAAGTTACATAGTGTGC
The DNA here is from genome assembly GCA_032209605.1 of Mactromeris polynyma. NCBI lineage: Eukaryota > Metazoa > Mollusca > Bivalvia > Venerida > Mactridae > Mactromeris > Mactromeris polynyma. The sequence goes on along the minus strand of JASFXZ010000078.1, from coordinate 586,119 downwards.
ACATAAATTACAGAATTACTGATATATTAACGTGTACCATCATAATTAAAATACAATGCAGAATTGACTCTTCATGCTACCTTCCCATATGGTGTGTCCACAATCTTCTCTGATTTCTCCTTCAAAATATCTGCGTTACTGAGTCCAGATCCACCAATAATTCCCACCTGTAAGAAGGTAAAATTATATTTGTATATTAAGTCAACAAAGATGTGTATCTAAAAATTTGAATCACCTGTCATTTCAATTTTAGAATGATATGATTTATTTCCATACATAGCGGTCAATTTTGTTCACCATTTTGTGAAAGGTACGGGTGCCAATCTAAATACAGAACTGATAGGTAAAAAGTCTCATGCCGAATAACACATGACCAATCAGTACGATGGTATAGTCAGACCAAAGTATAAAATATGAATCATATATGTTTTCATTTCAATAAATTTCATTGCTATAAACAAATTAACATGCATAATTATAAGGCAACACATGTACACTAAACAAAATATCATAATAGCATCCCTTTTCTAATGTCATCCACACTGTTGTTATATTTCAATGAAGAATATTTTAACTAAAGTGAGGATATTTGCTACAACAATTCACTTGAGCTCCATATATTTTATAGTTCATATGCTTATCGTCATGTCCATTCTTCCCTAAAGTACCATTTTTGTATTGCCATGAAAAAATGTTTTAGCACACAATCTTACTAAAATGCAAAATATTATGTTAATATGTCTATATGTTTATCGCTGTTAAGAGGAGAACAATTACCTTAATTGAAGTCATTGTTTCTGTTCTTACTTGATTCCTACAAAACAAATAAATTGATGATCCAAAATATGCTGTCAAACTAAAAAAAAATTAAGATGTAATGAGGACCCTTTTCACTTTTTGTGTCCTATTTGCATCTTAAATTTTTAAAAACGCTTTTTCCATTCCAGGTCTGGTTATCTTGCCTTCATTGAAAAAAATACATTTTATGATATATGTAACTACCAATGTCATGTACAGAGGCATTTAAAGCACATAAATAACCCCCACTCAATGTCATGTACCCAAAATGTATATCAAAACAAAAAACATGACATTGAAGCCCCTTTCACAAGATTTTATAATAAGGTATAATGTACCACTTACCAGTGGCAGGTAAGTATGCGTACCACAATTATTCTAAAAATAGCAATCCAAAATTATGACACACGCGAAAACACATGACAAATTGACATTATTTTGTTAGAAAATTTGGTAGAACAAATATTTATCATCGAGAATTTCAGTTGATATATTTGTATAATAATCATGATTAATTGAATAGCTGACAAAGAATGATATAGATAAACAAAACAAATATTTACCACGTGGAGAATGTATTTGTTGTCTTACCGGGTACGGTCTAAACCTTGAACTAGACAGCAGATTTGGACAACTACTGTTGAAGCAACAAAAGAAACCTAGCTACGCGGTCAAACTTTTGCAATTATCCAAAAATATATAAAGTATTTATTGAAAGATTAAAAAAAAAATATCTAAAAAGATAACATGCAATAGTTTCTGATGAAAGAAAATGAAACTAACATCGGAGGATAAGTAAAGTTTATACCATACCCCACATTCGTACATGTTTTGTTTTCGTCATTGGCCAAAGAGGTGATCACACGTATTTTTGTCGCGACGAAAGGTATTTTACCTGCTTATCATTTGAAGTCTAGTTATAAACTGCGTTTTTTTCAGTCGAAATCAGATAACTTTTGTCAAATAAGCCGATCTGTCTTCTTGAAAATGTTCGCCTTTGTATATATAGATATGATACTTACTAGTCACTCTCTAGTGATGTGTGGTGTGATATATTCGCACCCCACCCGTGCACCACCATGCTACATCTTACGTCATCTCAGTCACACTTGTATTGACATGATTAATCCTAACAATAATTTGCCATGAAATGATGTAGAGGGTGTGGTCGGTTTATAAAGCAATGTAATGGGACTACATTAATTATTAAAGGACACACCAACACTGGCAACAGAATTATGGGCAACAGAATTATGAATAGTGTTATCAGGTCTTGGGCTTGTAAATAGAGTATCTGGATCGCCTGTCTGGTCTATGACTGCAACAATGTCTGCCATCAGGGAGTCATGTGTCACATATATCCCTGACTGGTTCTGCAGTGGTTATAGCAAAATTGGCGGAATGAGAACAAAATCACCACAATAGATTCGGTGTAGTCCATTATCATTACTCTCAACAGAATAGTAGTCAAGAAAACTCGCAAACTTGAGACATTCGTAGTTTTATGACTAATGGCAGGGCAGTGGCTGGGGTTATTACTGCAGACCCATAATTGTACACTTTATTTACCCTTCGGATAATGGTTGATAATGACAAAGGTTATATTAAGGTTATATTATTTATCTATACTATATAATCATGGTTGTGACCGCATCTCGATTTTTTCCCAATGAATACATAAATAACTGGTTGAATAATTGCATTTAAGTGATTACTATAATAATGTGGTAGTTGGTTTAATGTCAACACAAACTCTATTATGTATTTTTTGATACAATACATTTGCATTGTCAACAATTACGGGACATACGATTTGGATGACACTCGCATAATTGTTGCCACTACCTAATTTTGTGAATGCTTTGTAACTAAATGTCTTAGCTCAGTTTCATTCTACAGAAAGAGATTAATTTGACCACAGTTGGTCAAATACTTAAAAATATCCTCATAAACTTCAAAGTAATATTTTCAGTGCAGCATAAATAACATGAAATTTCATTTTAAGGTTTTAACCAATCATAACATATGATTACATTATACATTTGTAGCTACTTTCATTACTATTTACTGCATTAGTTTTTACCTTGTCATCACCATTTTAGATTGGGGTTAAGTTGATGACTATGACCAACTTAATGTTGCTGCCAATCAGAAACAAATTATGTGTACAACACTGTTTGAGTTACAAAAGCCATTACTAAATTAGCAACTTAACATGAGCATTATATTTTTTATTCACTTACTTTGGTTGTTGCTTATCACAAGCACATCACATTCGTTATTTCATTTTGCAAAATTGTGGTTACATTCTAATTGGATGAGTATTATAGACTGTTCAATAATTAGGCACAATGATTAATCATGTTCTAAATGTATTGAAAATGATGTACTGAAATTGAATTAATTACATAAGATATATTTACATTTATATCAGGCTATAATGTGGTAAATAATTATAAACCAAAGTAGAATGCTACATTTTAAGATATAAAGGAGTGTAAACCATGAATGTTGCAAAGAATCGAGCAATGAGTTCAATGACTTAAATTATGACAGAGCCAAAGTGTCATCATCATAGTGACTTACGCTCTTTGCCCCTGAATATTCGTTTAAAATCCCTAGTTCAAATTGTTTATAGAAATTTAATTATAAAGAGTTGTAATCGCCATGATGTTTGTATATTTCAGTCACCAAGCAGGACCAATCAAATGGCTGACGTGAAGAAACTTGTGTTTTCTATAATAAGATTCCTTCAGGATCAGAGAACACAACTGGAAGAAGAACAAGCTGAAAGTTTGGAAGGTAATGAAATTGTCTTACTGTATAAGTGGTAAAAGTTCTGACTGGAAAATACTGCAAATTTCACAAATTCAAGAAAGTTGAGTAAGTCTCAGCGATTTTCTGTTTCACAGAAGTATATTAAAAAATTTACTCACTTTCAAGACTATTAAATGTTACAATGTATATTTCAATGTTTCGTAATCATTGCTGCCTGAAAAACATCTGAAATTGACACACTGTGTCCCGCAAAATTAAGCTTTTATGCAGTATGTGCTATAAAATACTTGTAAGTATACTGATCAGATTATTGTTTATTCTGTAGGAACTGGAATAGTTGGAAATATTGATTTTAGTAGAGAAATATCGAGTAGAAAGTAACCTTTTGTAATAAACTCCAGTATTCTTTACAAGTATAAAATAGAAGTTGACGCAGCTATTTTTTTTTTTTTTAAAAACTGGAGCTTTGAATATGAGGAGATTAATGTTGCACTATGTATGTTAACTGGTATGCATGCTTCTTGTTTTGTAGTCGCCATCCAGTGTTTAGAGTCATCCTATGGTATTGACACTTCAGATGAGCAAACAGTAGCCAAGTATCAATTACAAAAAAACCTATTAGATATATTCAATGCACAGCTCAGCATCGAGGTGAGAAAGGTTGATTATCTAGTCTTAAAAGTCATACCTACGTGTTAAAGATACTGGTATATATCTTATGCTTAGTGTCTTTATACATCACCTATTATTGGTTTTTACGAAACTTTATTGTTGTTCCGTATTTTCTAATTTTCGTTTGGTGTAAGCTTTTACTTTTTTATGAGTATGACAATGACAATGACAATGACAAAGCTTTATTCGCTATAAGGCCTCCGGCCCATGCAAAATACAACAATACATTACAAATATATGTACAAAGTATAGCATGTGTAATTTCAATCAACTTGATAAAGTACATTTAAAAAGATAACATTCATCAATTACTGGTTTACAATTTGTAGTTATAACTCATGCATAAGTGTTTTTCTTTTTCGAAAGGCATGGTATAAGTATACAGCTACTGACTTAATAAATTCTTCATTCTTTGATGACATTAGAATATTAAAATTGTAGGTATTATATGTGTATACAAAAGGCTACTACCCCAGTATTCAATTCTATGACATTTTTACTGTCATAATGCATGTCATTATGCTTTGATGTACAGTCCTTTTTAGCTCGACTAATTGAAGGATAGGGGGCTATTGTACTCGCCCCAATGTCGGTGTCCTTTGGTTAAAGTTTTTTGTTCAGTCAAATATCTTTGCAAATACTGGTAGAATTATCCCTTTTTATACTTTAATATCCAGGTTAAAATGTTTCATGTTGTGTGATATATAATTGTCTGCAACTATGATAAACAGTTACATGAAGCTTCTCACTAGTGTTTGGGGTTTTTATTCTTCTTATTTTACGATGATTTTTTCAACCGTGTCAGTTCTGCATTGCGGTCTGTTGGTGTAACCAGCATTCCTGGGTTACCATTTCAGTACTAGCCTGTTCTTCTACAAGTACCTGACAACGTTCTCACATGAATCATAGATGGAGGACAAATCATTTTGAATGCATTATCTTCTGTCAAATTGTTACAGAGAACATTCAGTTCACCTCAAATCAGAACATATGACGTCTAGTGTTCTATCAACTGAGCTGACCAGGCTTGCTATTTAACAATGAATTCAGTAAGCTGTCACTAGGAATAGTGGAATACTCTTTACCTAAAGGCAGTTATACATTAACATTTTAGATCATGGATTTGAATTTATCCATAAGTACAGAAATCTATTTATTATCGCAATGTGTTTCAGACTGATACAGAATTCTCCGAACTTTCCTTGCATGAAGCCACACCTGAAGAAAAGGAAGAGGCAGAGGGCATGAAAAATAAAGGTAAATAATGCAAATCATGCTTCTCTTGAATTTTTATTAGATGGTTTGTAAGACTACAAATTATTCTTGTGTAGACATGTTTTACACAGGCTGCTAAGTGTCGAATGTTTTGACTTATTCCATTGGTTTTTTGTTGAACGTTGGTTACACCATTGGCTGTCACATGTGGTGGATGTTATGTTAGATTATTGTAAGCATAACTAATTTAGGGCCACTGCAATTTAGCACATATACATTTTATTGCGAAATGATAAAAAATCTTGGAATATTTATTAACAAAAGCTGGGTAATCAAAACAGTTATGCTTATTTCTCGTTCTAAGTAATGCGCTTATGTACACAAGGTAGCACTATGAGTGCTGTAATTAGTATACTGCTACTATGAATGGGCTTACAGTTTGTTGCTACCCAATTATCCTCACACATTTTATGTTTAAGTTTCATTGGCTTGATTTCTGGCGTTGTTTATTTTCAAATGCATGAATTTATTTTTAGGCAATGACTTCATGAAAGCCGACAAATTTTCTGATGCTATTGAATGTTACGCACAAGCACTGAAATTAGATAACAAAAATGCTGTGTATTATTGTAATAGGTGAGTCGATGTGTTTTCACATTTGTTAGTTCGTATATTAGGAATAGAATAAGTGTCACTTAAAGTACACAATTCTCTCATCTGTCTTAAACCCGTTTTAGTTATCCTGATTGAAATGCCTTAGGTAGTTTCAGATACAAGAATATCTTAGAGTTTGCCAAGTAGACTCTGCCTTTACAAGTAACAAAACTTCATGGGAATATTAATTGTCTCATGAAATTGTGCTTCTGTTTTTTCCAATTGGATTTATTTAGGGCAGAGTTACGCCCTTTGATAAAGTAAACTGGAGGCACGTTTCTAGTTACTCGGCAGTCGGACATATTTAGTAAAGTCTTGTGTCTGAACCTGAACTTCATAACTTATTACATATAACTAATAGTTTTTCATGGTTACAGTGTTGTTGCATTTCTTCAGGTATGCACAGAAAGGAAACGATCATTAAAAAGCAGTTACCTTCATTTCCATTGATGTTTGTTTTCCTATTTGCCAGCGGTATATGCCATATTATCTTAATCAATGATTGTATATTACCAGTATTCTACCATTTCAGAGCTGCAGCTTACAGTAAACTTAGTAAACACATGAACGCCATAGAAGACTGTCAACGGGCATTGACCATTGATCCACTATACAGTAAAGCTTATGGTAGAATGGGGTCAGTGAAATAATGATTGTTGTATTTATTCACTCATTAAACTTGGTTATCATATTTTCTTGTTTATTTATTTATCGCTAACATTAGTAAAAAATGTGGTCATACGTACGGAAGAGATTTAACCACAGTGTAAAATAACACTTCAACAGGAGATCTACTCTTGTCATTGGAGGAAGATGAGTCATGTCTGAGCTTTGAATTGTACCCCAATAATAAAATTGTTACCATGGCAACGAATAATTCTTTTTTGTAGCTTGCCTGACTTAAGATACTTGGATACCAGTGAGATTTTAAATGTGGAGGTCTCATCTTCTGATAACTATTTTTGCACTATTTAGAGTCAGCTGCTAAACTGGTTTTTCAATTCTTGTATAAAATTCTTTCCGGTATTTGATTTAGTTTAATATAAAGTCTTTTAATCAGTAATATGGTATTTGATATTGTTATCTTAAACTAAAGTCTCATTCAATAGGAAACATATTAATTATTTGTTTGGAAGTTCTTTGTTTTCTATGCAAAAGTGACTTCAATATGATTTTATCTTCGTGTTTTAGAATTGCGTATACTGCATTAGAAGACCACGAGAGTGCAATAGAATGTTACAGGAAAGCACTAGAGTTAGATGCAGGAAATCAAAGTTACCAGAATAATCTAGAAATTGCTGAACAGAAATTACAGGAAATCGCAGCACAGGTATACTCCAATTACTAAATTTGGCATGTAGGGTTATAATTAGTTAGTATGTTTATATATGTGCTGTAACTTTAATTAAATCAGTGTTGCCATAGAAATAAGTGATGCATTTCATTGTTATTCTTAGTAATTTGGCCTGTTTGTGTTGTACTTTAATTGGTTTATTTAATACAGCTGAAATTTGTGTTTAAAGTTTGATTCACAATATGTGTTCATTTTATATTGAGTAGTGTTTAAGGAAACATTTAATTGAAGAAATAAGTACAGTTATGTACATGATGATCTTGTGTAATAGAAATATACTTTTTATAGGCTTTAATGAAGAATAAATATATAACATTAAAGAAGTGTTTGTTCAGGTATTTACCTGTCCACACCTGTGTTTTTTAAATATTTCATCTATCATATATTTTCAGAGTGGTTTTAATTTAGGTATGCAAGGTGGGATGCCTGGTATGCCTAACATGGGGGCTATACTGAACAATCCAGGAATGATGGAAATGGTACGGTCTTAAACTTATGCGCTAGATGTTTCTGATAATTGCTTCCTGTTTCTTTAGTTGTTTATAGCACAATGATTTGAGCGCTGCTATGGGATTTACAACCTCTTCTGTAAGTGACGTCCTTTCAAGAAAAAGCAACATGTGATGTCACAATTTGCAAGCAGGAAACAATATTTACTCTATATGGTCATATCTTTTTTTATATTACCATATGTGGCAAATATCGCTTACTGTCAGTACATGGTGACGTCAAATGTGACTTTTTCTGGAAATGACGTCATTTATAGAAGAGGTTGGATTCGTACAGGGCACTCATATACTGATTTATTGTTAGATGTATTTCTAATACACTTAGAATTTATCAACATTTAATTTTATTGTAGATGAATATTTTGTTTACCTGTTCTAAGTGATGTTAGACGTAACTATGTTGCAAGTATCTTGGACAAATAATTGCTTAATATGTCACCCAGACAATACATAAAGTAGGAGTCTTGCTTGTAATATTCTTGTTTCTTCTTCTTGAATATATCTGTAGAAGATGGTAAAATTCCCATCTATCTGTCTTCATATACTTCATAACTCCCATTTTGTGTATTATGAGCTGACTCCACCTTCTTGTGAAGTTCTGTGATGCTTTTTTCAATTTTGTTCATTTAATTATGGATCTATATGCCACTTAATACCTTTTCATGTGCATAGTGTTATTAAATCACATTATGTTGAATATTTCAGGCGCAGTCAATGATGACTAATCCTCAGATGCAGTCTATGTTAGTATTTTTTTTTGTAATCAACAATTTTTCAACTAGTTACCTTTTACTTATTTATAGAAAACCCGATATTAAGTTCAGTTGTAGATGACTGTATATGTAGGTATTTTCTTGAGTCGGCAAGTTTTGATTTCAAATGTTTTGGGAGTGGAAATGTTTGCAAATCATAGAAATGATGACCTTTTAAGTGAAGTATCAAAGTCGTGTACTTCTGTGTATGAGGACATTTATGGTGGCTGATACTTCCTTGTTGTGAACTTAACTACTTCTACAGTAATTGGGAACTAATGATAAAGTGACTTCTGTAGGCTAAAACCACCTGTACTGTGATAAGTGATTTCTCCTGTTAATTGATTTTTTATTTTTTGTGCCATATAGTGAAGCAGCATTTTGTGTTTTAGTAGCATTGTACTTTTCAGGCGTTCTGTATGATTCATTACTCCAAGAATATTTGAAATGATACTTGCACACAACAGTACTGTGATCTCTTTATAATTATTCAAATTAAATACAAAAATGGATATTCAATTAACATGTCTATTATAAAAGTTGTATCGTGGCTTATCATCTTTCTGATAAACGTCGTATTTCAGGATGACAAATATGATGCAGGGAATGAGTCAAGGTGGAGGAGATTTCAGCAATATAATGCAGATGTAAGAATAAAGCTCATTATCATATCCGTTTTGTTAAATGGTTATACTTATGTACTTGTTCATCTGATTACAAATTTCATGCCGGAAGACATACAGACTGTCAAGTGGGCCCTACTTTTCCTACATTTTCTACTTGTCCCTACTTTTCACTTGATCCCTACTTTTTCTTGAAAGATCCCTACTAACCCTACTTTTTTCAAATCTGAGACACTAACTCAAAATATTTGTTTCACCTGCATTAAGCTACAATCATGGAGAATATTGAATATTTACCATTTTTGATAAGTAAGATTTCATCCTAAGTAATTTAATGTTCAAAATGTGGTTAAATCTTTTTTTGGCATAAGGACAATAGCAAATAAATAATTCCAATGGATTGCAAAAAAAATGTGAATAAAGAATTATTTACTTTAAGTAGCATTCCATGCAAACCAACATCAGACTACTTAGCTGATGTATACTTTTGATTCTTATTGTGAATTAATCTTTCAGGGGTCAGCAACTAGCTGCGCAAATGCAGGAACAAAATCCAGAATTAGTGAATCAGTTACGATCACAAATGGGACGTCCACCAAATGAGTCTGATGATCCTAATGAACAACAACCCCCACCTGGTCCTGGTAAATATATTTCAGATATTCCAAAATATTTCATTCATATACTGCAGCATTTTCTTTCAATGACCCAAAAATGTTCGAAAAACTTGCAATTATCTTGCTTTGAAATTGACACTGTTCCGATTGTACATTACTTGTAAATTTGTATTTGGGACAGATAAAAATAATCGGTTACACAACAATAATCTAGCACGTATCTTTTCTGTTGGCATTGTGTGCCAGAATATGCTTAATAGTGAGTCTTTAATTTGATTCCTGCAATCAGGGTTTTTATCCTCCCTCATTGTATACCAGATTGACTGGCTGTTACATTCTTGTTATGATATTGACACTGGTCAAGTCTAGGATGTGTTTAACATTTGATTATTCCTTAAAATACATCAAACACAACTTGTGATATATGACGTGTACCTGAATGCTTAACCTATGACATAGATTCGTTCACTTATGGCATATTGATGGCACCTTTTAAAAACCCTTAACTACATATACTCCAGTCCCTATGGATGTTCTGTGTGCAAAAAAGATTCAGAGCTAATTTACACAAAACTTTTCAGGAGACGCAAAATTAAATCAAACATTAGTTTTGGCCTTTTAGAATTCTCATTTCTCATAATTATGTAGGAACGTCAGTATTATTTTTTTCCATGTAACTTCCAATGGTTTGGTGGTATGTTTCAACACAATCAACCAAAGTTCAACATTAACAATAAAACAGCCAAAAAGTCAATATTAGGATCTTTAAACTGATGACAAGTTAAAAAATAGCTACTTATAAATTCCCGAATCTGCATTTTTAGCACGTAATGATCTAGTCCAATCAGAATATAGTATTTTGTCACCTGGCATTTTCTCAGCATTGGTTATTAGATTAGGTGTTTTCGCTAAAGAAGCGGGAAGATTTGATTACTTGCCAAAGCTCATAAAATCCTTTTTAGAACGGTGCCATCAATGTAGTAAAATGTAAAAAAGTCTGTAAGGATTTATTGGTGAATTGCATATTTTTCAGTGATATCAAACCGTACGTTCCATATTTTCAGATGATGATGGCAGTCAGATATGATGTTGTCTATAGAAGATTTAGTTCTGACATTGGAATAGCATGCTGTATGAGAAGTGGAATTACACAATGTGTGTTTTCAGAAACATTGACCTGGACCAAACTCCTTGTATGTGTTAATATTTGGAATTACTGTTTACAGTGATACAACATGTAAAGAATCAATCTAACTAGATGCTGAGTAGCTTGATACATGTTGAATGCATGACACAAACCTAGTCATGGATGTTAGGACATACACATTTATGGGCTTTTTATAAAAATGAAGTAATATGTTTTCCCGATGTTGTATGATATACACCAAGTGGAATTATCACCTACCCGCGAAGTTAGATGCTTAGTTGATGACTGTTAACGCTTACACTATGTAGGGTATTCAAATGTTACTGTTTAGATATTGTTCAATTGAATTTTGTATGTAAATCTACAGTAAAAGCAACAAAATCAACTGTTTGTTAATTTTCTTGTTCAGTTTTAACGTAAATGTTATTTTGAGTTTATTCAATGTAAAAATGTCGTATATTGGAATGATATTGTATGAAGCAGGGGTAACTATTCGAGGATTTTCCTCTATTTTAGGCCACATAATATTGTCCTTTCTTTGTGTAAAAGTTTGATCTAAAGATTTCCAGCAATTTGACAAGTAAAAATTTATGATGTATTCAGCAAAAGTATGTCTAGTCTTCATTTAGTCAGGGTATATGAATGTGTACAGAGTTATAGATAGAGTTTACTGTGCATACAATCAAACAATTATCTATATGTGTTCTTACAAGCACACTTTCCTAACTGCTATCTAAGAACTGTGAAGGCTTAAGAAATAATTGAACAAGGTGTCTCTGTACAAATTCTTGCCAACATGTACCAGGTAATTGTCACAGAAGTATTAAATGTTTTGTATATTTGTGATCTTATAAAACCATTAGTGATATACATGTGTAGTAGTGCTAAAATCAGTTCTGCATCTGTTCTAAACCATAATCCAGTTGTGTTGATTGATGCTGTCATATATTCAGGATTCATTTGCTGTATTTATTAACAAAATTGAATTTGTTAAATGGAACATTTGGTTTTTAATGCATCACTACCCATGAACCAGAAAAATATTCTGTGAGCCAGGATTAGCGCTAAACATCACTACATGTAGCGTATACAATAAGCCATGAACTAAAGATGACTATACGACTGAAGCAATAGAAGCAGTCATTTAGAAGTGGAGTGTGGTGTACGTTAATGAAAATTCTGGCCTTGCTATAAAGGGAAATGGGAATCCCACTTGAGAATATTCCTCTTTCATATCTCACCTATTCTGATTTTTAAAAAATGAAATTCTACTATTTTCATGTCATGCATGTTTACTTAGTTTTCAGACTGTAGTTACGCTCGCCATTTATTAAGGTATTATTTTTTATATCCTTTGTTACTGCTAGCGTTTATGATGACAATGTGTATGTGGGTTTTATGTTCCATAAATGAGATATATACTGTATGTATGTGTTATTGTAATATCCATGTCCAACGCAGCCACTAATAGATAGTTCCCACATTTACAATGTTTACCTCCCTTGCCCAAATAGTCGGCCATATTGATTGGCAAATTTCCTTAAAGTTTATAGGCAATATATTGTAAACGATAATAAAATAAAATCAGATATATAAAAATAACTTATTCATTATGCTCATGTGGGCAGATGGCTCAGAAAGTTGTACAAAATGTGGTTGTCACCTGCAAGTTCTCTTGGTATTTTCTCAATTATCACATATTTGGGAATTGCTCATTTAAAAGCTTTTCAGTTTTGGCTATCAAAACAGTTTTGCCTTTCAAAATGGCTGATGATTAAGAACAAGGGAGGTAAATATTGAAGATGTGGGAACTCTCTATTCCACATTTAGTTTAAACATATTTTATTTACATACTATGAACAACATTGTAATACAATACAGTATATACAACATTTTGTATAAAAAAGAGTCTGTTCAATAGTTGGAGCAAAAACAATGAGACAGAAATGACTTATACAGGTCTTCTTAACAATATACATTACCAACAGGTACATGATTGATGTAAGTGTTTATCATGTTTACAGGATAATAAGTACTCCAAAATGTTTAAATTCTATAATTGGTATTAGAAAAGTAAACGTTTTAAAAAACTAAAAAAAGTAGGAGAGAAGGTAATTCCATAGTTCAGACTCTGTTTTATGGTACATTACACATGTATGAAATGTGATAAATATATCTGAAAACTATCATACATTTAGGCAAGTTTAAATGAAACTAAATGTAAGTTTACTGTGTCAAATTTTATTACTTTTAAGTTTTGAACTAGTTGGATGAAATATATTTTCATAAATGATTCGTTTCTGTGAACTGTTCTTACATATGAGTGAAACTGTTAGCAGTATTGCACCTGTATGTATTAAGTGATGTAGATTTAAAAAAATGTGTATCCCAAGTTCTGGAGAGTAAATTTATGACTAATTATGTCACATAATTAATTTATGAAGTGTACTTGGGTAATTGTTTCCAGTGTAATGCTGTCTTGACCCTGTAATGGTATGAATGCATGAGTCAGGTTCTGTAACATATTACATGGTCAGAGGTCAGTTAATTGTTCCAGGTAAAATTAAATGTGTCTTGTAAATGTAAATATTCATGGTGTAAACTAAGTAACCAGAACAAACAATAGGTTGACTTATATAGACCACAATATTTTGTTCAAATGTCAAGTTTTATATACTCAGTTGTAGAATACATAGTCCAGGAAGACCACATGAGGTTGTCACGAGTTCTCTCCTTTATCTAGATCTTTGGATAAGGGGAGAGAACCCGTGACAATTTCTTGTGGTGACTGGATTTAGTCACTAGCGCCAATAGAAATAGGGAAGCTGTATGATTCATATTTTATAATGGAGGTTAAAAAATATTTTATTGGAGAAGAATCTCAGATTTGAAATTTTGTGAAACTAACCAGTGCTCTATATTTTTGAGTTAATAACATGTCTTTACACTTGTGTTAAATATACACAGTACTTGCGTTTCATGTGCATTCATATCATTGTTGTGACTTATCATTCTCGGTATGTAACTTCCAGTAGTATAAAATGAAAACAAATTGTTATTTAATTCAACCTTCTATTCTACATCATCAGTTTTTCTTTAGTTAGACGTTTATTATCAATTTAACCTGTCTGGAGCAAACACTATCACTACCAGCCAAACTTTACTTCCCTATGTAGGTAGGGTGTTGCTCCAGATAAGTTGCAATGTGTTTACAATATACTCCATTGTAGCATCAATGTGTTTACAATATACTCCATTGAAGCATCAATGTGTTTACAATATACTCCATTGTAGCATCAATGTGTTAACAATATACTCCATTGTAGCATCAATGTGTTTACAATATACTCCATTGAAGCATCAATGTGTTTACAATATACTCCATTGTAGCATCAATGTGTTTACAATATACTCCATTGTAGCATCAATGTGTTAACAATATACTCCATTGTAGCATCAATGTGTTAACAATATACTCCATTGTAGCATCAATGTGTTTACAATATACTCCATTGTAGCATCAATGTGTTAACAATATACTCCATTGTAGCATCAATGTGTTTACAATATACTCCATTGTAGCATCAATGTGTTAACAATATACTCCATTGTAGCATCAATGTGTTAACAATATACTCCATTGTAGCATCAATGTGTTAACAATATACTCCATTGTGGCATCAATGTGTTTACAATATACTCCATTGTAGCATCAATGTGTTAACAATATACTCCATTGTAGCATCAATGTGTTAACAATATACTCCATTGTAGCATCAATGTGTTAACAATATACTCCATTGTAGCATCAATGTGTTTACAATATACTCCATTGTAGCATCAATGTGTTAACAATATACTCCATTGTAGCATCAATGTGTTTACAATATACTCCATTGTAGCATCAATGTGTTAACAATATACTCCATTGTAGCATCAATGTGTTTACAATATACTCCATTGTAGCATCAATGTGTTAACAATATACTCCATTGTAGCATCAATGTGTTTACAATATACTCCATTGTAGCATCAATGTGTTTACAATATACTCCATTGTAGCATCAATGTGTTTACAATATACTCCATTGTAGCATCAATGTGTTTACAATATACTCCATTGTAGCATCAATGTGTTTACAATATACTCCATTGTAGCATCAATGTGTTTACAATATACTCCATTGTAGCATCAATATTTGACTCGGTGTTGTACAGAATATTGTAATACACTGGTTGTACTTTACTGATACTGCAGAGGAATTAAAGAACGTAAGTATTGAGGCCATTTTGTTTATTTTAAAAGTGTTGATGGACATCAAATGGTGCACACAGCACATGCTAACTCCCGACCATCTACATATGGCGGACATGGCAGAGAGCCGCAATGTGCTTCGACGAGATACAAAATATGCTCATTATCATTCTTTTCTCCATGAGGAACGAACTCTGGGAGTGAATCAAGACATACCGTGTCGTACGATGCATGACTTGGTTCATCCATAGCAGTCGCTAAGTAGCCAGTGTATTCCAAAGTCCACCCAGGATAGCAGTCAGTGCGAGCTGGAACCATTATCGATGTTCGTCTGATAGATTTGCATACAGCACATGGCATGTCGTTTTCAAATACCGAATAAGGAAAGACAGTGTGTGCATCTAGAACATCAAGTTCTGTTCCGTAGATACTGGCTTTAACACCATCAAAACCGTCAGTATAGTTACCCCATGTTGGATGAAAAGGAAGACACAAGTTGTCAGAACCACTTCCGTGTTTGTTATAGTGCTTACCTGCTATATAACCTAAAACAAGAGGTACAATTTATTTATGCATAGTTCAGCCTGGAGTCATTTAATGTAAATGTGTAGGTATGCTGTCAATTGTTCATAAATACACGAAGCAGGCTTTACTATTTAATGAATTGTCAACTTGCAAGTTCTGCTGTTGAATTTAAGGACTCATCAAATTTAATCAAAACATTTCTCATGCCTTTAAAAGTACACCATGGACTATTTAACGTGACAATTTTCAATCATTATAATTATTAATATGTCAATAGCTAATTAATCCACAAAACAAAATACTACAGAATGCCCCGCGTGCAGAAAAAGATATAATCGCTAAATTATATTCTTTTATGTCGAGGCTTTTTTTAATACATTACATATGCATGTATGTATATGGTTACTTTTCACGCGAAAAAGCAAATCGAAGCGATAACCATGCTAACCCTACACAAAAGAACACTATTTGTGTTCAGTATTAAAAAGGTAGAGACCTTGTAACAATTGAAATACCTGATTATTACGTCATTATCAAAAAACGTTCTCCGTAAGACATTGTTATTGGGTGATTAATGTAACTAAACTCTCTATTTTGAGAGGCTATACATTAGTGAGTTTCTTGTTTCAATGGCACGAGAATAGTTTATTTAGGTTGTTTTTTTCATCTTAGCAAACGTATTATGATATTTTATCTACCATACTGTTTTAATATAAACACATAACTATAAACATTTTCATCTCCGTATTTAAGTCAATAATTGTTAGCAGTAATCTGAAATGTATGGTTGCATATATCAATCACCAGTTAACTACTTTATTAATTAGATAATTATGTGGTTAACTATATAAGTATCGTGATAAATGTTCATACTAGATAAATATCACGAAAAATTGTCTGATTGTGCCCACAACTGCCACTGCCGTGCTATCTGGTATGAAAATTTATCACGATACTTATCTAGTTAACCACATAATTATCTAGTTAATTAAGTAGTTATCTAGTTTCTTTAACGTGATAACCACATAATTATCTAGTTAATTAAGTAGTTAACTGGTGGCAGAAATATGCCACCATAGAAATGTAATGAATCATTAATAGAACAAATCGGACCGATGTTTGTGTACGACGTAATTTTATTAGTGATGGCGCGATTATCGAAAATAATCGAAAAATCGTCGCTGGACATCCGACGTCGGCGACAATCGATTTTAACTACAATAATCGATTGTAATCGGAAATTTTGACTGAAGTGTTATTTCAATAAGATGATATTATATACATTCAAATTTTACAGTTATATAGAATTGTTTTTGATGTATCAGTCAAATACAAATATACAAAGTAAACATACAAAAAATTGTTAATTGAATGATAAAATGATCTTATGATATAAGAGTAATGTCAAACCCCATTGATGTTAAATGTAGTAAAACGAGACAAAATTGTAAAGATCAAATTAACTGTCAGCATTACACTAAAAAACTAAATATGGATCGATTATTTCCGATTATCGATTATGAGTTTTCAAACCGATCCGATAATCGATTATGAAATTTGTCCGATTTTTATATAATGAAATAATATTACTTACCGCGATAAACTAGTTCAGCATCATTTGGACAAGTATTTCTGCCCCATCTTGTATATACGGCACCATGTACTACTAAAATAACGATACTTGACAATGTTGAAATAGTCCAGTTTAAAAATCTTAACATTATTCATTATTACAAATATATAACTTTATGATTCAACGAATCACAATTATGACTATGAATGACAAGTTATGTTCTTATGAACAGGTGCATAGATCTATACTAAAAAGAAATCTTACATAATCACACTGACCTCACTTACAATCGGATTTCTAGTTGTTATCATTCAAATTTGAATGAAGACATATATTAATGTTTCTTAATATAAATTATTATTCCAGACAAAGCCACTTGACTGATAGGTCATACACATTAACCATGGTGTATTGCCCCCTCATATTCCAGAGACAAATATGAAAAAAAACAATGGATGTAGAATACATACCGTTTTGTTGAGACATTTTGAGAGAATTCACTTCTTGGGTCAATGTAGACACTTCAGCTAGAACAGTTGCCAGAGACTTGGTCGTTGTCGCCAGTTCCGCTTTAAGTGTCATCAGCTCGGTTGCTATATCGTCATCAGTATGCAACAGCAACCTTTTCTCTGTCCATTTCTCGGCATCATCTTCTGTTAACACGCCTTGTATAGTCACTTTGGTCAGTAATAAAACTATTGGCAGTAACATAGTGTACGTTTATCTCTGTCAGATTTATGAATACGCGAACTAGATTTGTAGTATCTTTATCACGACTTAACTTGTAGAATGGTGTTATGACACGCCACGAATGTTATACTTTGAGCTGTAAGTCATAGTGCCATTGTGAGTAGAATATTCAACCCTGTATATGTAGCAACTACCCTTACATTCATAAAAACAATATTCAATTATTTAAGTGCTATATTCCCCATAGCATCACTACTATTGTTATATAACTCATATTGTTTAGTTAATACACAACACACACATACATACATGCACACATAGGTACAATTACTGGACCCCATGACAACAACATACCTCTTACAATGGAATTGTGTAAGAGACATCATGGTAGCGTTGTCTTCTTATTGATATACAAACAGTTTAAAATACTACATAATTGATACACATAAAGAACTTATGTGGCAACTATGTGGCAACCTAAGCTTGTTACGGTGCTGGCGTTTCATACTTTGATCATTTGTGTCCTTATTTTTGAGAGATAAGAACTCCCGATGTGTGTGTGGTTCCTGTTTTGAACTACTTACCTTATTAATAATTATATGTAGTGCAATCATAAATGTCTGTATATGCATAACTTGCTGAAATATATTCGATTGTATAGCACACACATAAACAACTCAACTAAACAACTTTGAGGTATCGTGTATCAACAAACTCTATAAGCCCGAATCGTATTTTTAATTGATGAAACGACCACACATTAGATTAAGATGAACATGCTTTTATAGGATCGAAGTAACACGGTACAGTAAATTTGTTCTCAATTAAGTCACTGAACGCCGAGTATGTAGCAGCCAATCCAGCAGATAAACCAACAAATATAATCTCATACAGAAACACTTTGGTGTACAGTGGAATGAATCTGAATTTTAAACAGATAAATGGTCAATTTCTCCCTACTTTTCCTACATTTTCTACTTTTCCCTACTTTTCACTTGATCCCTACTTTTTCTTGAAAGATCCCTACTAACCCTACTTTTTTCAAATCTGAGACACTAACTCAAAATATTTATTTCACCTGCATTAAGCTCAGAGGTACAATCATGGAGAATATTGAATATTTACCATTTTTGATAAGTAAGATTTCATCCTTACTTTTGATACTTTTGTCATTTTTTTTAAAAGAAAGCTCCAGGGCTCTAGAAATCCACTAGCCCGACGTCCCGGACTAGTCTAAAGCTGAATAGGGCTACCAACAGTTAAGTTAGTCCCGGACAAGTCTGTTTTTAAAGCTAACCAACATCAGCAATTGTTCAGTCGTAAGTCGAACCTTAAAATCCCACAAACACATACATGTGAGTTTTAATTTTATATTGTGGAGCTATCATTGTGTATGTTTATTTGTTACTAAAGTGACCGATATTCTATGAAAACTAGCATCCTATGTCGGACAAGTCTAATTTACATTTCCATTAGTCCAGGACAAGTGTCTTTGAAAAAAAAATGCTAGTTTTCGAAAAGAGGTGAGTTGACAGTCTGTACATAGAACATATCACTTCATATAGGTATCAATGCATTAAGTATAGACGTACATCACTTAATGCTTGCTTCAATGTTTACTATTTTTCCACATATGTGTGATGACTTTAAAACAGGGGGAGCTGTAGGGTATGCTATAGCCTACGTAATTTAATGTTCAAAATGTGGTTGAATCTTTGTTTGGCATGAGCACAATAGAAAACAAATAATTCCAATGGATTGCAAAAAAAATGTGAATAAAGAATTATTTACTTTAAGTAGCCCAATTCCATGCAAACCAACATCAGACTACTTAGCTGATGTATACTTTTGATTCTTATTGTGAATTTATCTTTCAGGGGTCAGCAACTAGCTGCGCAAATGCAGGAACAAAATCCAGAATTAGTGAATCAGTTACGATCACAAATGGGACGTCCACCAAATGAGTCTGATGATCCTAATGAACAACAACCCCCACCTGGTCCTGGTAAATATATTTCAGATATTCCAAAGTATTTCATTCATGTACTGCAGCATTTTCTTTCAATGACCCAAAAATGTTCGACTTGCAATTATCTTGCTTTGAAATTGACACTGTTCCGATTGTACATTGCTTGTAAATTTGTATTTGGGACAGATAAAACTAATCGGGTACACAACACTAATCTAGCACGTATCTTTTCTGTTGGCATTGTGTGCCAGAATATGCTAAATAGTGAGTCTTTAATTTGATTCCTGCATTCAGGGTTTTTATCCTCCCTCATCGTATACCAGATTGACTGGCTGTTACATTCTTGTTATGATATTGACACTGGTCAAGTCTAGGATGTGTTTAACATTTGATTATTCCTTAAAATACATCAAACACAACTTGTGATATATGACGTGTACCTGAATGCTTAACCTATGACATAGATTCGTTCACTTATGGCATATTGATGGCATCTTTTAAAAACCCTTAACTACATATACTCCAGTCCCTATGGATGTTATGTGTGCAAAAAAGATCCAGAGCTAATTTACACAAAAAAATTCAGGAGACGCAAAATTAAATCAAACATTAATTTCGGCCTTTTAGAATTCTCATTTCTCATAATTATGTAGGAGCGTCAGTATTATTATTTTTCCATGTTACTTCCAATGGTTTGGTGGTATGTTTCAACTCAATCAACCAAAGTTCAACATTAACAATAAAACAGCCAAAAAGTCAATATTAGGATCTTTAAACTGATGACAAGTTAAAAAATAGCTACTTATAAATTCCCGAATCTGCATTTTTAGCACATAATGATCTAGTCCAATCAGAATTCAGTATTTTGTCACCTGGCATTTTCTCAGCATTGGTTATTAGATTAGGTGTCTTCGCTAAAGAAGCGGGAAGATTTGAATACTTGCCAAAGCTCATAAAAGGGATGTACAGGTTTTTAGAATGGTACCATCAATGTAGTAAAATGTAAAAAAGTCTGGAAGGATTTATTGGTGAATTGCATATTTTTCAGTGATATCAAACCCTTCGTTCCATATTTTCAGATGATGATGGCAGT
Source organism: Mactromeris polynyma (assembly GCA_032209605.1). NCBI lineage: Eukaryota > Metazoa > Mollusca > Bivalvia > Venerida > Mactridae > Mactromeris > Mactromeris polynyma. The sequence goes on along the minus strand of JASFXZ010000078.1, from coordinate 564,895 downwards.
CAGATATGATGTTGTCTATAGAAGATTTAGTTCTGACATTGGAATAGCATGCTGTATGAGAAGTGGAATTACACAATGTGTGTTTTCAGAAACATTGACCTGGACCAAACTCCTTGTATGTGTTAATATTTGGAATTACTGTTTACAGTGATACAACATGTAAAGAATCAATCTAACTAGATGCTGAGTAGCTTGATACATGTTGTATGCATGACAAAAACCTAGTCATGGATGTTAGGACATACACATTTATGGGCTTTTTTATAAAAATGAAGTAATAAGTTTTCCCGATGTTGTATGATATACACCAAGTGGAATTATCACCTACCCGTGAAGTTAGATGCTTAGTTGATGACTGTTAACGCTTACACTATGTAGGGTATTCAAATGTTACTGTTTAGATATTGTTCAATTGAATTTTGTATGTAAATCTACAGTAAAAGCAACAAAATCAACTGTTTGTTAATTTCTTGTTCAGTTTTAACGTAAATGTTATTTTGAGTTTATTCAATGTAAAAATGTCGTATATAGGAATGATATTGTATGAAGCAGGGGTAACTATTTGAGGAATTTCCTCTATTTTAGGCCACATAATCTTGTCCTTTCTTTGTGTCAAAGTTTGATCTAAAGATTTCCAGCAATTTGACTAGTAAAAATTTATGATATGTTCCGCAAAATATGTCTAGTCTTCATTTAGTCGGGGTATATGAATGTGTACAGAGTTATAGATAGAGTTTACTGTGCATACAATCAAACAATAATCTATATGTATTCTTACAAGCACACTTTCCTAACTGCTATCTAAGAACTTTGAACGCTTAAGAAATAATTAAACAAGGTGTCTCTGTACAAATTCTTGCCAACATGTACCAGGTAATTGTCACAGAAGTATTAAGTGTTTTGTACATTTGTGATCTTATAAAACCATTAGTGATATACATGTGTAGTACATGTAGTGCTAAAATCAGTTCTGCATCTGTTCTAAACCATAATCCAGTTGTGTTGATTGATGCTGTCATATATTCAGGATTCATTTGCTGTATTTATTTACAAAATTGAATTTGTTAAATGGAACATTTGGTTTTTAATGCATCACAACCCATGAACCAGAAAAATGTTCTGTGAGCCAGGATTAGCGCTTAACATCACTACATGTAGCGTATACAGTAAGCAATGAAATAAAGATGACTATACGACTGAAGCAATAGTAGCAGTCATTTAGAAGTGGATTGTGCTGTATGTTAATGAAAATTCTGGACTTGCTAGTATTCCTCTTTTATACTATTTTTCTTTCATATCTCACCTATTCTGATTTTTAAAAAATGAAATTCTACGATTTTCATGTCATGCATGTTTACTTAGTTTTCAGACTGTAGTTACGCTCGCCATTTATTAAGGTATTATTTTTTATATCCTTTGTTACTGCTAGCGTTTATGATGACAATGTGTATGTGGGTTTTATGTTCCATAAATGAGATATATACTGTATGTATGTGTTATTGTAATATCCTTGTCCAACGCAGCCACTAATAGATAGTTCCCACATTTACAATGTTTACCTCCCTTGCCCTGAATAGTCGGCCATATTGATAGGCAAATTTCCTTAAAGTTTATAGGCAATATATTGTAAACGATAATAAAATCAGATATATAAAAATAACTTATTCATTATGCTCATGTGGGCAGATGGCTCAGAAAGTTGAACAAAATGTGGTTGTCACCTGCAATTTCTCTTGGTATTTTTCTTAATTATCACATATTTGGGAATTGCTCATTTAAAAGCTTTTCAGTTTTGGCTATCTAAACAGTTTTGCCTTTCAAAATGGCTGATGATTAAGAACAAGGGAGGTAAATATTGAAGATGTGGGAACTCTATTCCACATTTAGTTTAAACACATTTTATTTACATACTATGAACAACATTGTAATACAATACAGTATACAACATTTTGTATAAATAAAGAGTCTGTTCAATAGTTAGAGCAAAAACAATGAGACCGAAATGACTTATACAGGTCTTCTTAACAATATACATTACCAACAGGTACATGATTGATTTAAGTGTTTATCATGTTTACAGGTTAATAAGTACTTCAAAATGTTTAAATTCTATAATTGGTATTAGAAAAGTAAACGTTTTAAAAAACTAAAAAAAGTGAGAGGAGAGAGGTATTCCATACTTCAGACTGTTGTATGAAATGTGATAAATATATCTGAAAACTATCATACATTTCGGCAAGTTTAAATGAAACTAAATGTAAGTTTACCGTGTCAAATTTTATTACTTTTATGTTTTGAACTAGTTGGATGAAATATATTTTCATAAATGATTCGTTCCTGCGAACTGTTCTTACATATGAGTGAAACTGTTAGCAGTATTGCACCTGTATGTATTAAGTGATGACGTACGTAGATTAAAAAAAGTGTATCCCATGTTCTGGAGAGTAAATTAACGATTAATTATGTCACATAATTAATTTTATGAAGTGTACTTGGGTAATTGTTTCCAGTGTAATGCTGTCTTGACCCTGTAATGGTATGAATGCATTAGTCAGGTTCTGTAACATATTACATGGTCAGAGGTCAGTTAATTGTTCCAGGTAAAATTAAATGTGTCTTGTAAATGTAAATCTTCATGGTGTAAACTAAGTAACCAGAACAACCTATTGTTTGTTCTGGTTACTTAGTTTACACCATGAAGATTTAGTTAGAAGTAAGTTTATTATATAGACCACAATATTTTGTTCAAATGTCAAGTTTTATATTCTCAGTTATGGAATACATAGTCCAGGAAGACCACAGGAGATTGTCGCGAGTTTTCTCCTTTATCTAGATCTTTGGATAAGGGGAGAGAACCCGTGACAATTTCTTGTGGTAAACTGGATTTAGTCACTAGCACCAATAGAAATGGGGAAGCTGTATGATTCATATTTTATAATGGAGGTTAAACAATATTTGATTGGAGAAGAATCTCAGATTTGAAATTTTGTGAAACTAACCAGTGCTCTATATCTTTGAGTTAATAACATATGTCTTTACACTTGTGTTTAATATACACAGTACTTGTGTGTCATGTGCATTCATGTCATTGTTGTGACATCATTCTCAGTATGTAACTTGCAATAGTATAAAATGAAAACAAATTGTTATTTAATTCAACCTCACCAGAGCAGCCCTCTATTCTACATTATCAGTTTTTCTTTAGTTAGAAGTTTATTATCAATTTAACCTGTCTGGAGCAAACAGTATCAACAACAGCCAAATTTTACTTGTACTTTACTGATACTGCAGAGGAATTAAAGAACGTAAGTATTGAGGCCATTTTGTTTATTTTAAAGTGTTGGTGGACATCAAATGGTGCACACAGCACATGCTAACTCCCGACCATCTACATATGGCGGACATGGTAGAGAACCACAATGTGCTTCGACGAGATACAAAATATGCTCATTATCATCCTTGCTTCCATTAGGAACGAACTCTGGGAGAGAATCGAGACATACCGTGTCGTACGATGCATGATTTGGTTCATCCATAGCAGTCGCTAAGTAGCCAGTGTATTCCAAAGTCCACCCAGGATAGCAAGTAGTGCTAGCTGGAACCATTATCGATGTTCGTCTGATAGATTTGCATACAGCACATGGCATGTCGTTTTGAAGTACAGAATAAGGAAAGACAGTGTGTGAATCTATGACATCAAGTTCTGTTCCGTAGATACTGGCTTTAACACCGTCAAAACCGTCTGTATAGTTACCCCATGTTGGATGAAAAGGAAGACACAAGTTGTCAGAACCACTTCCATGTTTGTTATAGTGCTTACCTGCTATATAACCTAAAACAAGAGGTTTATATTTATGCATAGTTCAGCCTGGAGTCATTTAATGTAAATACATAGGTATGTTGTCAATTGTTCATAAATACACGAAACATGCTTTGCTATTTAATGAATTGTCAACTTGCAAATTCTGCTGTTGCATACCGAAGAATCTTCATTATCAGATTAGCCGATAGTTATCGATGTGAGTGTCGCTATCAGTTGACATGGTGGTCGGAAACACTCGGAAACCTCCGTTATTTACCGATTTATGATATGATTTCATGATCATTAACGGTCACTACTTAATCAGCCACCCCGCTGTGTTTAGCCAGCATAATGAAATTGCCCCTGCAGTACTAATTTATCAGAATGTATTATACATTCATGATACTTATTGTAGCCTCTTTCGAAAAAAATATATTGAATTATGAACAGAACAGACTTGAGCGATTACAGCTCATCATCGTAAGCAAATATGTACACAAATACATCATCACGTGATTTGAAAAAAAATACATATATTAATGAATAACACCAATAGCATTGTAAAATTTGTTTTTAAATTACCTACTTCATACATAAAGATGAATATTACAAGAAACAGATAATAACAAAACAAAAGAAATGGGAATAAACTCAATTAATTATAACGTTAAGTATAATATTTCTCTGGTTAAGTGCGTGTTTAGTGAATAAGGCCAAGTTTCTCTCTCATTTAATTGAAGTAATTCTAAAAAAATAAACATAGAAGGTCTTTTGAAATAATAAGTCTTAATATAGTTCTTACACAAAAGTTCGAAACAAGGAAATATGCACGTGAAGTAAAATTCATCTCCTAAATCATTTAAATTACAACATAAATAATTACGTTGGATTTGATTTCTGTATGCATCATAATGTTTTGCCTTGTACTTTGTTTCGGCAAGGTACTCTGTATAATGGTAGCTACTAAGCTTTCTAGCATCACAAACATACATTTGTCTCTTTTCAACGGAAATTATAATGTTACAATTAATAACATGATCTTGTATTTTTGAAGATGGATCCATTTTATCAAAACATTTCTCATGCCTTTAAAAGTACATCATGGACTTTTTAACGAGGCAATTTTCAATTATTTAATGTCAAGAGCTAATTAATCCACAAAACAAAATATTAGAGAATGCCCCGTGTACAGAAAAAGATATAATCGCAAAATTATATTCTTTTATGTCGAGGCTTTTTTTAATACATTGCATATACATGTATGTATATGGTTTCTTTTCACAGTAAAAAGCATATCGAAGCGATAACCCTGCTAACCCTACACAAAAGAACATTATTGTTTTCAGTATTAAAAAGTAGAGGCATTGTAACAATTGAAATTCGTGATTATTAAGTCATTATCAAAAACATTCTTCATAGGAGGCTATAAATTAGTGAGTTTCTTGTTTCATGGGCGTGAGAACAGTTTATAAATTTAAGTTATTTTTCATCTTATTAAACGTAATTATGCTATTTTATCTACCATACTATTTTAATATAAACACATTAACTAGAAACATTTTCATCTTCGTACTTAGTCAGTAATTGTTTGGAGTAATCTGAAGTGTATGGTGGCATATTTTTGCCACCAGTTAACTACTTAATTTATTATGTGGTTAACAAGGTAATTAAGTATCGTGATAAATTTTCATATCAGATAAATATCTTAACACGAAAAATTGTCTGATAGACTGATAGTGCCTACAACTGACACCATTTACCCACCAATCTGTTTTAGATAAAGTGTTAAGTAGTTAACGCGATAAATATCTAGTTAACTACATAATTATGGTTAATTAAGTAGTTAACTGGTGGCAGCAATATGCCACCATATAAATGTAACGAGTCCTTAATAGAACAAATCGGACCAATGTTTGTATACGACGTAATTTTATATAATGAAATAATATCACTTACCGTGATAAACCAGTTCAGCATCATTTGGACAAGTATTTCTGCCCCATCTTGTATATACGGCACCATGGACTGCTAAAATAACGATACTTGACAATGTTGAAATAGTGTAGTTTAAAAATCTTAATCTGCTCTTATGAACATGTGCATAGATCTATACAGATAAGAAATCTTACATAATCGCACTGACATAATTGTACAATCGGATTTCTAGTTTTTACCATTCAAATTTGAATGAACACTTATATTAATGTTTCTTAATATAAATTGTTATTCCATACAGAGCCACTTGACTGACAGGTCATACACATTAACCATGGTGTAGTCCCCCCCCCCTCATATTCCAGCGACAAATATGAAAACAACGATGGATAAAGAATACATACCGTTCTGTTGAGACATTTTGAGAGAATTCACTTCTTGGGTCAATGTAGACACTTCAGCTAGAACAGTTTCCAGAGACTTGGCCGTAGTCGCCAGTTCCGCTTTAAGTGTCATCAGCTCGGTTGCCATATCGTCATCAGAATGCAAAAGCAACCTTTTCTCTGTCCATTTCTCGGCATCATCTTCTGTTAACACGCCTTGTATAGTCACTTTGCTCAGTATTAAAACTATTGACAGTAACATAGTGTACGTTTATCTCTGTCAGATTTATGAATACGCGAACTAGATTTCTAGTATCTTTATCACGACCTAACTTGTAGAATGGTGTTATGACACGCCACGAATGTTATACTTTGAGCTGTAAGTCATAGTGCAATTGTGAGTAGAATATTCAACCCTGTATATGTAGCAACTACCCTTACATTCATAAAAACAATATTCAATTATTTAAGTGCTATATGCCCCATGGCATCAATACTGTTGTTATATAACTCATATTGTTTAGTTAATAAAAAACAAACCCATACATACATGCACACACATGTACAATTACTGGACCCCATGACAACAACATACCTCTTACAATGGAATTGGGTAAGAGACATCATGGTAGCGTTGTCACCTTATTGATATACAAACAGTTTAAAATACTACATAATTGATACACATAAAGAACTTATATGGCAACTATGTGGCAACCTAAGCTTGTTACGGTGCTGGCGTTTCATACTTTGATCATTTGTGTCCTTATTTTTGAGAGATAAGAACTCCCGATGTGTGTGTGGTTCCTGTTTTGAACTACTTACCTTATTAATAATTATATGAAGTGCAATCATAAATGTCTGTATATGCATAACTTGCTGAAATATATTCGATTGTATAGCACACACATAAACAACTCAACTAAACAACTTTGGGTTATCGTGTATCAACAAACTCTATAAGCCCGAATCGTATTTTTAATTGATGAAACGACCACACATTAGATTAAGATGAACATGCTTTTATAGGATCGAAGTAACACGGTACAGTAAATTTGTTCTCAATTAAGTCACTAAACGCCGAGTAAGTAGCAGCCAATCCAGCAGATAAACCAACAAATATAATCTCATACAGGAACACTTTGGTGTACAGTGGAATGAATCTGAAATTTAAACAGATAAATGGTCAGGACTTTACGGTGAACACGAAAATGATAATACAGAACAAGTGTAGAATGATAATGATCAGAACTATTGTATTATGTAATACAGTGTTTACACCATGTATTCGAGCACAGCTTACCATACAATGTATCACAATCACAACATACAAACATGACGAACCAGAAGCCACCCTATAGTACATATAAAACATGAACAATGGTTTGTGAAAGAGCCTTCGATAGTTTTACTTCAAAGTTCAATACAGAATACTCCAAGAATATGTAGACTACCACTACACATCAAATACTGGTACTAGTTTACAATCAGTGTGATACTCATGTTATACGCCGTAATGTGCTGATAGTGAAATTCATTAGTGGTATCGTTTGATTACATCTCTGCGTTATTGCAAACCACTATACATTGTTTCTTTACAATGTGAAATAACATAACGTTCAAACCAAATGAACACTGTGTGTAATATCAATCGTTAGGTCGATTATAGATGTAATCAAATTGTACGAATTACAATATAAACCAAAAGAAAACAGACAAACAATGCCAACAGGTTGCAGAAACAGCTAAACATCTCTACAATGAAAACCATCTTAATGGAGATATGCCTTACTTAGGGCTATGTTCTTCGTTTCCACGACACAACTTTAAGTAGAACAATGGTGGACATATAAATGCTAGGATAGATATAGTTGATCCACCAACAAGTGCAAGTATGGATGAGAAATGTGGCACAGATGCCGCAACAAACAACACAATAGCCATAGTTGTTGTCCTTGACAACACACGCTTCCACGTGAAATCTGAAATAATGGAAATGAACAATTCATTCGTTTCCTACCTAGTAAGAGATACATGGTACCAGTTTTATTTAATATTTCTGAGCATAAATTTGCATTAACGTCAATTCCTTTATATACCGGGACTTTAACAATATGCTTTTTATATGAGAAATGTAACTCATTTATATATTCATATAATCAATCTAAACATTTAAAAAAGGAGATTCAATAGTTTGACGATAACTCGATGTTGCGTTGAATGTTAATTCTGATATGAATTAAATAATTGACACATAACCACATTACTTATACCAGAAAGTCATGTTTAACCTCTTTACGGGGATGATATATATACATGACATATAATAAACATTTTGACAATCAGTTAAGCCACTCGTGATCCTGTAATCAATTTACTAGTAAATCATTGCACATCTGTAATCACGTGCCTTGTTCAGAGGATAGAAAAAGAGAAACCGTGACTGCACCAGAGTATTTTATACTATTGGTATTAGAATGCATATTTATGTGTGAACATCCGCTAGTAAACGGGTACATTTGCCATGCAGAGACTGAAATGATACTTTGCTTACGTGAAGGAATGTTGAAGATGTGTTCCATCTCTTGTAACAAGGGATTAATGACAATGACGATACCAAACAGAAGATGTGCAGTCATTAACAAGGAGACTATGGTACTGGCAGGACCTGTTGGTAAGGTTTGTAAAACATTCGGCTCCACTTTGGATCCATATACAAAGTAAGCAGCTGCCGACGACGGTGTGTACATTAGAAGAACAACTGAAGTAAATTATTAAATATCAAAATTCTTGTTTAGATATACATGTATTGGATTTGTATACTTTTGCAACAAAATCGAGGATAATGTAGTGACAACGCACATGGCATACAGCGGACGACCCATGAGCATACAGACGACGGCCCGGGAACATAATTGTAAATAACGGTCTCGGGGAGTACCAGATGATGGCCTGGGGTCCTACAGGAAATGGTTCTGGCAGATGTACTGACGACGGTCCTGGGGTATACATGAGACGTTCCGGGATCATACAGAGGATATTTCGGCCGCATATAGAGGTAAAGAGAGGACGACCTGTGTTATACAATACAACTTATAAAGCCGTCATGAGGGATCAAAGTTCCCAGTTATGATGAGACTTATAATGCAATAATATACACTTAACCAGAAACTAAACTCGCGCGTACACAGTAAGACATTCTATAGAACGTTTGTTTTATCAGAAACCACGTATTGTATTTATTCTTATTCGTGTACCACAATGTCAAAGCGTTTCCAAATGTATGTGGATTAGCCATATTGCTTTTACTTTCTCCGAATGGTGCACTTACTTGAGTATCCTAAAATCAAAGCATTTCCAAATTTATTTGGATTTGCCATATCTGACTGGAATGTCGGAAAAGCTGGATGTCCATTAAATGCGAAGCAAATCGTGCCATACGCAGTGAAAAAAGAGATAGCGTCGACACTCGTATGTGTCACTTCGTCAAGATTTGTTTTCGTTCCATAGTAGATAACTGAAGACAACAATATAATACTTGCTGTTGCTGTGGCCAGTGTTGCTGCTGCTGCTATTCCCCTACAATACAGACAATATACTCTAAATATGATAAGACCAAACACAGGCCGCTCGTTTAGCTAATTTGGAAGAGCGCTGGACTGTCACCTGGGATGTTCCGGTTCGATTCCCGGGCGGGATAGGTCATATCCGTCCGTGATATTTGGTCACGGTCATTTGTCATCCACATGTGCCCCATATGAAGAAGTCGTTACCTGCTTGCGGTCGGCAAGTTAGTACTGATTGGTTATTAATCCGAGAAAACTGGTAAGGTCAACTGTCCCCCATTATTATATAACTTAAAAAAATGAAAAAATACTAAAAATAATACGTAACAGTCCATGGTTTATACGTATGTATACGAGTACACGCAATACTGAACAAATCAAAGTTTAGCCAGACGACATGTGTGTTTTGCTTTCCGGATTTAATAATTATGCTGGAGAACTACTAGTACACTTATGTCGTATATTACAACAAACTCAAGCGTCTTGTTCTTCAACTTACCAGAAATCCTTGGGTGTTCCCAGCCATGTAAATGGTGTTATCGCCCCGCCAATAATAAGGGAGACATAGCAACAATTCAATACTGTTCCAGACGGAAGGAGTTTGACAATATTTTCGGAAGCAAGAAGGATATATACAACAGTACCACCAAATTGTGTAAAGTTGATTGAAGACGACACTACGTATCTGAAGAATAAAATACAATATGCTTACTGTGTACACTAACATGCATCCGCAACCATGTGTATATGTTGCTGAAGTCTATGATAATTGGATTGTCTAGGGCTGTTGTCGGTTTGGTCTGTCTGTTTATTTCTACATGTTGGTCCGTCTGTTCATGTCTACGTTTTGGTCCGTCTGTTCATTCTACGTTTTGGTCCGTCTGTTCATTTCTACGTTTTGGTCCGTCTGTTCATTTCTGCGTTTTGGTCCGTCTGTTCATTTCTACGTTTTGGTCCGTCTGTTTATTTCTACTTCTTCAATCTGTCGAAGCTTTTTGTTTTATGTGTCATTTTAGTTATGTAGTGTATTCTATATCGTGCAATAGGTTATTGGTGAATATGTTTCGTAAATGTGTCTGTTTTAGGACTGTTTGACATATTGTGGACAAATAATTGACACTTCAACATTCATAGGAGTAATCTACAAATGAATGATTTTGAATATGTATAAGCATTAAGTCGGTGTTACTCCTAGTGTGTCGAAATTTAGCGGAAAATGTTCAAAATGAGAACATATGCAGTTATTGACTCGTACGTCAAATACCGGTGATTAAACAACCAGTGCACCAACAGCAATTAAATCATCCAGGGAGGTTGTTGTTAATGACCATTACATCTGTATAGTATAATACAGGAATATTGTAATAGGGTTCTGTGACATACGTGAGAAATCACTAAATGCGTTGATTGTTGATTATAGTATATTAATATATCATCACCTGCCCAGTTTGCCATACGTCTCCTCACCTATAGCTGGGTACGGATATCTTACCAGCTTACTTGTATACTCCTTGTGTCTCTCACACACCATTATCCAACATTTCCCTAGAATGTTACCTGTGTATGTTGATATCAAACAACAAAACAGAATCAATACGAATCCGATCCACCCTGAAATATTCACAAAAGTAGCGAAGCTCTTGACAAATGCAAACAAGGTAATACATGAATACAACAGTATAAGCACTGACTTAAATTTTTCCTGTCGGCTAAATCGTTGGGTATGCCTTACGAAAGATTCCTGTTTAACGTATTGCAACACAGTTTTAGTCTCTGATATTCTAGTCATTTTAAAATCACCATTAAATGTTACATAAAACTTATAATACGCGTAGTCGAAAATATGGACGCTAGTATAAAAATCTATCCTGTCCGCTTAAATGGTTGTATATTCCTTACCAAGGAAACCAGTTATTTTATTACCAGGCACCTTTCAGAAGTTTCAGTTATTAATCATTGATTGTAAAATCTTTTCCAGTTAAGAACTTACTGACTCGTATTTACTACATACGAGTCATATTACACTTAATGCTTGATTATCGTCTATGTTTAATTACCAGCATCATCAATTGCCTTTGGTAGCGTAAGAAATCCTGAGCCAGCTATAACTCCAACTATGAACACACACGTTGTAAACACATTTAAGCCTTCAGGTGTCCTCTCCTGAAAGTATATGTATAAACATCGTTCAATTGACAGGTTTATCTGAAGAAAATAGCATTTAACTGCATACTTATTGTTTCCATTCGGTCGTGTTGGAGTCTTTCAATGCTTTCAGTTAAACACGTATCTATGTTTCTCCCAATGGGGAGCGGCGGGGATACGTGGGACTTTAGACAGAAGACGATTCCCGACAGGTAGACCGTATAGTAGGAATTTGACGTGCCCAATGGTTCCAGTCTCCTGGAACAATACTTGAAAAAGACTTAAAATAGATCGTGGATGTGGGGAATTAGGTATCTCCCACTGTGGGGATTTAGACAAACGCTTGGCATAGTGAGAGGAATTAGACCCTAAAAAGACAAACTGTCCAATTCCCCAAGGTCAGCCCGTCCCCCCCCCCCCCCCCTGTGCAAAATCTTGGGTACGGTGTTCAGTAGACCTTACCAATGTTCTTGGGGCAGTTTACTAATACATGTTGTTGCAATTATTTTGTACAAAGGAATTGGATTACCAACCAGTTGTAACTGTTCTTCCATAAACAACTTCGCCACATGAATCAGAGGTGGAGTTCCTCCTGGAAATTTGGATGATTTACGTAAAACGTGTGAAAATATACTTTCATTCTTATATAATATATTCTTTCATAATTATATATATATACAGATATAGTAAAGTCAACAGCAAACATATTAAATATAAGTAATTTTAATTTCAAATGATTTTAATTTTTGAAAAGCTTACTTCTGAATGGTTTGTTGTTTTCGACCCGTCATTGATCACCGATACTTCATCGGTTGTTTTGGAATAGTGAATATCTGTCATCGTCAGCTAGAGCTGTCTGAACAATGTTCAAACACTAATTACTCGTTTTTATCGTCTTTTTCTGCAATTTATTGTAATTATAACCGACCCGATTCTCAATGTTAAATTTTCTCAAGTAGACATACAGTAAAACCTCACTTAAAGACCACCTCAATAATAAGACCACCTTAAAATTAAGAACACAATTTCCACGTCCATTTTCACTGTTTTGCTCTTTGTTGAATGTCAATCCTCAACATAAGGACCATCTCAATGATAAGACCAGTTGTAAGGGTCCCAAGGGTGGTCGTAAAATATAAGTTTGTCTGTATGTTGCTGACCCTGAGGAAGCTTAAGTTGGTGATATAGCAGTAAATTGGAAGATAATTTAGACGTGTTTAATATATTTCAGTCATTAGACAGATGTGACGTTATTAGTTGTAGCTGGGCAAATTGGCTGCAGCACATAGTGCGGCATAATCCTAAAGCTGTGGTACTGGATTTGTTTGTGATACCAGTCATTCAACGTCTCGAGTCAGAGAACAAGGTGATTTAATGTATATGCGTTTTAATGCACAGTCCTTAAATACACTGTAATAATAAATAATTTATCATTTTAAAGGTAAATTTCAAAGTTGTAATACAGATGCTGACTTAACGGTTACACTATTTGCTGATATACTATCAGAGGCGCGTTATCCATCATATTAAAGGCACCTACGTTGTATCAAAGCATCAATTGGAGAAATATTATCCCATACGCAAACTTTATCAAAGCGGGACGAATCAATTAAAAAGCAATTCCATCTACTAAATGCTGGTGTTACTTACAAACATTAGTGGAAAAGATTCTCATCTAACAAACAACTTACCTTTTAATAATTTGTTAATAATCCAACGTTGTAGTTCCACACGTTCTGAACATGTTTTGATAATTTGACTTTATTCAATGTATTGACACATTCACGCATAGTCAGTGATGTATGTGTACGTGTACAAGTTGCACTCAGTCGCATATGTACTTAGTGTCTTATGATATACATGTACTGATATGTTGTCTCAAAAATTTGTAATATGTTGATAACACGAATAGAGGGTGGGTACAAAGGGAAACAACTCTTGCAGCAAATCCGTGAAATATATCCTATTTACCTCCCTTCATGTACCAACTATCACAGCAAATAGATATACTCCGGATTGGTATAAATATGGGTATTTGGCTCTAATCATGCGGCACTATATGCTGTTAAATCTTGCTCGAATCGCAATGAAAATAAAGACAGGAATTAACGTCTGACTGAACTTCAATGGATCTAAAATTAAATTTGTACCGCTGGTAAAACCCCATTTTTAGCGATTTCCGGATTTCAACTATTCACATAACTATGCCGAAAACTGTGTCCACTCGGATCGAAGGGGATCAGGGCTCTAGACGCGTGTCCCGGACTAATGGAAATGTGACTCGTCCGACATAGGAAGTTAGCTGTACGAGAAAATCAGTCAATTTTGTAACAGATACACAATGATAGCTCCTCAATCTAAAATTAATACTCACTTGTATTTGTTGTTTGTGGGATTCTAAGGTTTGACTTACAACTGAACAATTGCTGATGTTGGTTAACTTTAAATACAGACTTGTCCGGGACTTACTTCAACTCAAATGTTAGTAGCCTGATCCAGCATTAGACTAATTCGGGACGTCGACCTAGTGGATTTCTGGAGCCCTGGGGATATGTGTATTCATGTATGTTCGGGTTCATGCTAATTATATATATACTTACGTAAACTATTGAATGCCGTTATATGTATACAACCGACAAAATATCGCCATGTTTATATGTTACCACATGTATCTCGGACTTTCCTGATGGTTCTAAATAAATCATGTACTACGTGCATACAGTTTTTCTATATTGTTCACATCCTTCGATCTTGGCGGCTACCTTATTAATTATTGAAATGTCTTAATGGACACAGAAATATCATACGTATGTTTTTCCATGTCGGCGTTAGTTACTACTTGAATGTTACGTCATGCTTGCGAAAAGTTTAAAGATAGTGTTCTACCGTAACTGAATATGAACTGACAGTCCCGCCTACATGCTTGTGTCGCGGGTACAACATGCAACTCTAGGTTATAATTGAATGGCCTGGTGGAACATGCTATTTGTATAGATCTGTGCGAAAACTGCATGCATAATGAAAATAGGAGATACATTTGTATCTATTTACTGCCTAAAGACACAAGAGAGGAATTAAATCGATGTGTAAAGAGAATTTGTTGCAATATAGAATTCAACAATGGACTTGCGCATAACACGCGGTGCTAGCTTTGGTCAAAATAAGGGTTGCCTCCTATAGTCAAATTGAATCGGTCAAGATTTTATATTGTAAGAACGTACATACTTGCAATTGTTGACTATATACATGTTACTTCAATAACAAGTAAAACAGTAAGCTAAATCAAATTTACATAGTTTTATTAATATTGAAATAAAGGTAAATATATGTATGGGAATATTCTATAATTTTTTATATAAACTATTATTTAAACATACGAAACAAAATAAATTCTATACATAAAAATATACATCGGCATGTTTTATAAACCATGATATTTAACAATATTCCCTCATAGATAACACGTAAAACAGTATACAATATATTCATTGCATATTGACATCATTTTCTCCAAAACAGATTTAGAATGAATAAAATTCATATTTACTTTTATATTCGTCGTTGAATCGGAGCAGTTCAAACGAAAATTGATAAAAAATACATGTCAGAATATAAGCATTTCACAATGTAAGTGTAATAGGAGTTACTTAATCAGAAATGATATACCCAAACTAGACATACACAACACGTCAAGACAATCCCTGCCCCTAACTGTCCCCAGTGAGTTCTTCAATTTAGTTCATACAATGAAACTTAAGTTTGAACGCAAGTTTTGTTTGAGCAGAGAATCTTGTAATTTCAGATAGCACATTTCACACAGTGAGCAAACACGCATGTAGAACAGAGTGTATAGACATTGTAGACGCTGGGTACAAGTCCTTCATGTGAACAATGTGTGGGTGACACTGTCTGTCTTGTGACCTGATAGCTAACGTACCAAGATTTAAGCATGAATTCACAGTTTTACATCAAATAATTATAAAACCTTACGTCACTATGTTGACATAAACCTTTTCAAATCAAGTATCGTTCAAACAGCAGCGTCAAATATTCACAAAACAGACAATCCAGTGTTTGTATATACGTGATGGCAGTTATAAGTTTACTTACATGTATATACGTGATGGAAGTTATAAGTTTACTTACATGAATAGCGATTAAATGTTAATTTCAAAAACCCTTCCACAAAATAAAAACATCACCACGGACCAGTTACTGAAATATGACTAGTTACCTTCAATGGGTGTAACAATTAGTATTTACTTACAAGAAATCGTCTCGGCGATGTTTACCCTGTTCAGAATCAGTATTTACTTACAAGAAATCGCCTCGACGATTTTACCCTGTTCAGAACTCGCGATTTGCGAGCATTTGTTATATACTAAACTGTCAATGTTCCTCTACAAAGCGCTATGCTGGTATACCACTGTTAGATTGGTCTTAAAATACGAATTATGAAAATGATACGACGTGATTCCTGAAAAATGCCCAGTATGAACAGAAACAAATGGTTCATCATAGTTTCTTATTTCCGGCGTAGAATTCTATTGCTATGATACAAATATCCGTCAAACATTTACACACACATCCAACAAAATATGTATACATAAATCTTCTACAAAAATAGTTAATCGTACATATAAATGTGCGTTAGTAACATATTAGACCAATATGTTCGCGGGATAACATGTCTTATAACATGGTTAACAAATTTCACATTTCTAAATACATTTTATACGTTAACCAACAAAAGAGACATCCACCCGCGTTGATATACCAACAGAAAGAGATATAATTACTATACAGTAACTGTATAATCTATCTTAATAACAACAATATCAAACAATGTACTCAACAAAGTAAGTTTGTAGGCTATAAAGATAACATACAACTATTGAAGAAATAAATGTAAACATCAAATTTTCATTACTAAATTGCAGCTTGTTTCAATCGTCCGCTAGGACTGAAAGGGGGGGGGGGGGTTACACCATGCAAGAATTGGTGAACATATCAAAAATATGTTTGAAATGCAATATTACGAAATGACTTGCATATTTGGGTGGCAATAATCAATGTCGTAGAGCAATCACCTTGATTACGAGTACAACACGAGCGAGTGTTTAATCTTGCCTGTGCTCATTTGCCAAACTTGGTAAATGGCGGACTAACTTAACTATGCGAAATGTTTATGAAACTAGCGATTGAACATAATGCACAACAATGTGGGGAAACGATTTGCAAACCACAACAATACCGAAAACTTGGCACCATGATAGTACGCTAGCCATATCAATCCCAACCGGATTTATATCAACACAAATAAGAACAAATCGTAGGCGCTGATAAAGCAGTCTATGAGATATCGGAATATTACAATTTGACACATTGCACGAATCACATTAACACCCAATATCGTCAGTTCCCCCTAAGCTTTGCATAGCTTCATTTTTCTCTCCGTTCAGTGAAGTAACAACTGAACACTACAATGCTTTCAAGAATTACATAGATCGAAAGGCACTAAGAAAGCATTCCATTAGGAGAAAAGCATCAATGAACATGACGATTCGAGCACGTTCACTAACGTATCATTATCACAGTCAATTCTGACCAGGAAGTATGTCTATCAACTTCAAGACAATATCTTCATGACAACGTCATCATTGGCTATCAATTTACAAAATGAACACACAGAGAATATAAAATGACTCTTGCCATTGGAAGTTGTCAGCTAAGCACTTCCTTTATGTAGAGCACATTCAAGATAAGTCAGCAGGTTAGACCACCGAGTATTATATCGTATTTACAGCATACTAGTATCTACCCTATCATTATCACAAGCGTTCTGATTCCGATCTAGTAATGCTCACTGATTTTCGGAATTTCCATGTAAGTCTTTGCCACATGCTCGGTTTTTGATCAGCCTGTCCGTACCTAATCTGTTTTGGCTGACTATGTAAATACATGTCCATATGTTGCTTGTCCTCACTGGTGTCAACACCGCTATCACTACTGTTTGGACTTTCCAATGGAATACCATTCTTCATTCTTAGAAATTCTTCATATGATCCAGGACCGCTTTCCTGTCCAAATATTCCCGGATTATCAACACGATTTCTGTCTTTGTTGTGTTTAATGTATCTACCTTTTGCGGATGTACTTTTTACAGTCCTATCCCCCCAACCGATTTTAGAGTCTGAAAAAGTGAAATCACGAATAGTGTTACGTTTGATATCCTTCTCGATGTGTTTTTTCTTTGATTTGGAACTCTTTTTTGCGGGATTATTTGATTTTGGAGGTTTTGGGGGAGCTTTGCCTTTTCTCACATATTGTCGACCGTTTGGTTGAGGGTGGGACATCCTCCTCGGTGCGTCAAATTCATAATCCTCTTCTTGCATAAATCTCCCAAAATCTTCTCCTTCGTATTCTTTATATAGATGCGAGTTACTGTTTCTTTTCGTTGTATTATAATCAACAACTGGTTCACTGAAGTCTTCATCTTCGAACATCATAGTTAATTCTTCATCATCGTAGTCTGGCGGAGGAATATATGGGTATGTTATACCTGGATCTCTTTGTTCCTTGCGCAACGTAGGCGTTTTCTGAGATTCCTGCCACGAGGAACTACTTTCACTCCTATGACGAGACGAGCTACTAACTTTTCTGTCCCGAGAAGCGAACGCAAGATTGTCTATTCCTGTAGCAAAATCTATATCGCCACCTTGTTCATCAAAGTCAATATCGAAACCCTCTTCATCTGATCTTTGTGACACTGATCTTTCGAAAGAGTGACTCCTTGTCGTCTGCTCCAATATAGTATTTTCTGAATCATTTGGTGCATTCGGTGCTCGGCGCTTACGTCTTTGAGCAGGCACCGGTGTATCATCGTGAGTATCCCCAATGTTGCTTTCTATTTGCAAGGGGACATCTTTATCACCTATCACAAATGGTCGTGCCGATAATACAATCGGTGGGTTATGAACTTGGGCAGTCACAGTTCTTTCAGAGGTATCATTTGGCTGCGGTTGTCCACTTATCGGGGACTGCAGTAGTATTTTTGGTTTGTAGTTTCCAATCATAGGTAAAGCTGTTGTTCCTGAAGGTGGTTGGGGTGCTTTCTTGTTTTTGAACATGTTAAAACTACTCTTTCTATCCAATATGTTCTGAGATTTCTGCACGTCCTTTCCACCAACTTTCCCACTAAAGACGTCCTCGACGTGACGTATCTGACGTTCAGCCATTTTGGCTTCGTTTTACACTTGTCTTTTAAAATACCTGCAAATATAAAATACAACAATTCATTTTCAGTCATATATTGGCACATATTCACAAAGGATTATACAAGTAAATGATCTACCGGTTAAGCGATGTGTCATGATTCGCTGTTTGGTAATGAAGTTCCGGTGATTGATGTTTTGGTGTAGATTCAAGGCTAAGAAAGAAAAAGCCCTACTTTATCATTGCCACATGTGGAAATTTGTTGAACAATTATGTTTGTATAATAAATACACATCATTACACACACTTTGTTGGGTAAATTTATGTTTTAGCCCATTTGATCTCGTCTGTTTTGAATAAAAGAACACCAATTGTAGTAGCGTAATCGTCGACTTTGTCTTCGTCGTCTGCGTCCTCAACATTTTAAATACTCGTAAATAAAATTTTACGTTTAGCTCAGTTTCCGAGAAAGTTTCAGTCCAAATATTAATGTGACCCGTAGAGGAGCGTCTGCATCCGCTTGTGGTGTTCTTGTTTTGATTGACTTTAGCAATAAAGCCTTATACATTAATGGCACACGTGTTGCAACAAACCAATTAAGCCTTGAGTTAGTAAACATAGAATTTTCTCTAGTTATGCATATAAATAAATATGTTTGATGAGGTTTTGTAATGTTCATAAATCAAATATGTCACTTCAAACCGGTTGCCTTACGTAGAGACCAACACTAAGCTCAATCAGTACAATACATCCACACCATGAATGAATAAATACGTAATCATTTTTTAACAAAATAAGTCCTCTATAAAAGAAGCATTTATATCAATACTGAACTGTCCCTCACATACCGTATTAGTTAGATTCGAGTTATACAAAAACCAAGGAAGATTTGAGTGTTTTCAAAGTCATTAACAACTTGTCTCAGTGAATGATAAAAGATCATGTTTGAAGTTTGTAAATATACATAGCAAACAAATAGGGCTTTAATAGCACCAGGATTTATTTTTAGAACAAAACATATTTTGTCTAAAATTACAAAGGAGAAAATGTGATAATCCATTTCATTGTATTAAAATAAGCATTTTTGCGATCAATACATTTACATGCATCTAAAGAGAATTAATAACGTTTTCTATATATTATATACCTGCAAAAACCTGGTTGTCGGGGAAGAATTAAGTTTACGCTTAATGTGAATTATGAGGTTTCATTAGTAGTTAATAACAATTAATTAATTGCAAAACTGAATGAGTATTCTAAAATATGTTCAATTAGCTTAAAGGTACATAGTATTATTTTCTATCAAAATATGGTAAGTAATACTTTTGAGAAAATGGCCTGTTAATGATTTCATGCAGACGTGCTCTACAATATGGAATTGTTACTTTTCCTTGAAGTTTACTGGAGCTGTCGATACAGGTATTGCCTACGTTACCACCAACAAGGCGCGTACGTCAGGATAGAACATACCAGTATTGGATACTAATCTTGCCGTCTTTGTAGTCTGGGGAACATGTAAGAATATTGGCAATACAGTGTTGTAGAGAACAAATGTACGAAGGCAATAACCATAAACTCTGTCATATTTATCGCTAAATATATTTTATCAAAAAATAGACTTTGTACCTTTAATTCAACCGAATAAAATATCTTGTGGTTAAACAAACACTCATTTGAATAAATACGTCGTCGGTTTTCACCATTAAAGAATACGTACACTGTATACTAAATGAAATCATTTTCATCGGGCAACGCCCAGTGTTAATATGCGTATGTACTAAAGTTTTAACTTTAAATAAAGGTTACTCATCAGGGGAGGGCATGTATTACTGTTAATAGAACAAATGACACAACTCTTGATGTTTCTTTCTAATGGTATATATGGTTTGATTTGTAAATATAATTTTGATGTTGTAAAAAAGGGCAAAGATCAAATATAGTATGATCAATGAAACACACATCACGGATGAGCACATTTTTGATAAGTCACCACATTCAACAAATTAATTTATTACATACATATACGTATATGATTTATCAAATCAGAATAACAACTATTGTGAGTTGCAATCAAGTCTTTATACAGTCGACTGATTAGTGTAATACATGTATTATGAGTGCTCGTACATTCACCATATACCCTCCGGTTATTAACATTCATCCATGCGAGAAAACTGTGCCAGGTTATAACAATATTAGATGTTGCGTGAACTTTGATCAATCTGTATTTAACAAATGTTATAACACATACATGTACATTTATATGAATGAACTCGCTCGACTGAAACATGCTCTATTTTAACACTACTATACTATACGTGTATTGGTACAATCTGCACATACAGTGCCTTTGAACACTGGTGAAATTAATCACATGTTTGCTTGCTTTATTTAATGTACAATGCAGTTACCTTAATTTTTGTATAATATAGCGTGAATAATATGTACGATTCGTATGTTTACATAAATTTGCAGTTATTGCGCAACTTGTCGTACAATATAATACACTGGATGTCTGATATTCACACAATTAATATACTCAGACATTTGCTGTGTATGAACTTAAATAGACTGAATATGCATTGCCTTGGAATGACACAACACGATAAAACCCTGGTATGTCCGTACAGCTGGTCGCACTTTCTACTCGATAGCTGGACAAACATCTCCTCATTCTTTGAAATGCAACTTCACATAAAAAAATGTGAAGTGTTCTCTCTAACATACTGGTGAATGTCCTTTGAAATTCGCTCCAATGAGAAATCTAATCTGTTCTGATGTTAGTACTAATTAATCTACCACCAAGCGACAACCGTGTATTATAAACCTGTGTGTGATATACAGTAAAACCCGAAAATACGACCACCCTTGATACCCTTGAAAACTCGTCTCATTATTGAGGTGGTCTTAATATTGAGGTTGAATATAGAGCAAACAGTGAAAATGGACTTGAAAATTGTGTTCATAATTTCGGGGTGGTCATATTATTGAGGTGGTATTTAAGTGAGGTTTTACTGTACATTGAATAAAATGTAAACGATATAGACATCAATAAGGGCCGTATATACCATAGACGTGGGACAGTATTGATTAAATAATCCACACAGTAGAACATATTCATTCTTTGTTGTGATATAACGAGCTTTAATAGATGATTATAGCATAATTATTACGATATTTAGGGAAACTTACGCAATAAAATGAAATAGTGACGTTACCATAAACCATGTATGTTTATAAATATTATGTCATCTCAAATACCTAACATTGAAACTACATGTAAAAAATCAATTCATACGAGAATTGAAATTAGTTGTACTGATATGCAACACACTAACGTTAACAAAAGCGCTCGCAGTATTTATCATCGAAGAAAAAATATATGCAGTTCTAAAAAATCTCAAAACGATTACATTAGAATTTTGATAACAACTTATACCTTCCCGACAACTAAGAGCATGTAAATATTATTATTGTCACCATGACAGATCATGCTGATCTCGGGTAAACATGACGTGTTGGAGTATTATGCCGTTTTTCAAGAGTATGTCAGTTATTGTAAGAACTTCAATTGACCTAAACACATTGTTCCTGTGTTATATGTACTAACCCACTATTTTGCAAGCATCTGACATCTTCCCAACATGAATCAGAGGGGAAGGACAAATGACTTTGGGTGAAAATCTTAGTCAAGCTCACGTTTGAATGAACACCAATGCTTTAGTATACTCACAAAAAGAAATCGTGATCTTCAAGGCGGCTGTGTATTCAGCACCTTACAAATAAAGATTTTTTCATGCAGTAACTTAAGATTTACTTGTATAATTGCTTAACATACAAAGGGATACCTACGTGTAAGTACAGTCATTTTTGTCTACTTAACGCCCATTAAACAAACACGCGTCACCCGACGCCGTATGGGAATATGTTAACCTATACTGAAGTTCTGGTAATGTTAAAAACTCGATAAAAGAAGAAATTAAACCTAGTTCTAAGGGGAAATATTTGAACAAGTGGAGCCCGTAGTTACCCGAAAAACAACAATATCAAATGTATGTAGCCGTTCACAGGGTGTTGACCATTTATCAGCTAATAACTTTGCATGTGCACTTTATCAACAGCAATACAATATCAGAAAAAGGGTTGGTTGCAGATAGAGTTTCAAATTCAAAATAAATTAGGTTAAATATACAAATATCGTGATAATCGTGTATACATACAAGTATATTAGGTTACATGTCATGTAGTCAGTGCTAATAAGGTTCACTTTTTGTTGTCTCTTTAAAATACTTAAACAAGAATTATAAAAATGTTTGTAGGGGTTACTGTTACTCGGGGTCAGATTATATTAAGACGCGACATTGTGTAATAATATTATATTCAAATAAGACTCTGTGGAATACAATCTACAAATGTATCTAAATTAACTACTCGTTACGCAATTTACAAAATATATGCAGTCCTACAAGGACGCAAAGACCTCTTTGATACATATGTTCAACTTCCCGTCCATATCTGTTAGTTGGGTCAATCTTAATAAGCAATGATTTCTGATAACTTCTTCAAATTTGTCTAAAACAAGACATGCGATTAATGGATAAAAGCTCTGCCTAAAAAATGATTGTAAGTACTGTTGACAACGGAAGAAATAAGTAAAACATTATCGTCTTGGCATGCAGGCAAAATATAGCTGGCAACCATAATAATACAGGTGTTCATTACTAGTATGGAAGTGCTAACCGACATACAGAAAATTGGTATGATATTAAAACAATGCTGAATAATAGAAACCTACCATAACTAAGGAACAGTCCATAAGCTATCCCTAACATAACGTAAATAATTTATCTCATTTTCTGTAATGTCGGTCAGAACACTTATCTGAAAACGCAGGTGGGACGCTGATTAAACAGTAACTGCTTGAAAATCTAGCAAACGACTCGATTAATTCCTTATAAACAAGGTTTATGCAGAAGGAAGTGCACTTTATTGCAAAACAAAATAGTTTTGGAGCGACGGAGAGTAGTGCATATAATCTAAACATTTCTTGAAGCCTTTGTTACCTTGATAAACCTTACATTTCGTATATAACCGCTGACTTCGTGTGTATAACAGGTTATTTACATTCTATGATAGAGGGTAACAATGCAGTGTTTCAGGAACAAGCAACCAGAGACTTCACAAACCATACTCATATGACTACAGTAAAACCTCACTTAAAGACCACATCAATAATAAGACCATATCTAAACATTAAGAACACAATTTCCAAGTCCATTTTCACTGTTTTGCTCTTTATTCAACCTTAATATTAAGACCACTTCAATATTAAGACCAGTTTTCAAGGGTCCCTAGGGTGGTCTTATAATTGACCCTTCCTCATTCGCACTGTAGCCACGCCCACCTTAGCAACTGGTGCTCGTTGTAACTATGTTAGACAAGCGCTTTACAAAATGGCGACCGACAACAATAAACGTAATGTAATTTTGGGGTGTCTTCCGAGCGATTTTGCATTGAATCATCTTCGTGATCAAACTTTGACTCTGCATTTTACGCCTGTCTGGTTTCCTGATAAGAAATTAGTGCTCAAAACCGTCTGTGTCAGACCAAAAATGATGTTAGGAAAATCAACATCATAGCTAAGCGTCTTATTCGAATGGACATATTTTATACTACAGCCACAAAAAAATGCACAAAATTGACATCTTTTGGATAATATGAGGATATTTTGTAATGTCTATTATAATCTGACATCAAAAATATTTGTTAAAAGTCCATGTGGAAAATATTTTGCATTGAAATTGAAAAACTAGTATGTTTAATAAATACAGTGGACAGACATTACTATATTAGGATTATTTCTCAAATCATCAATAAATCATTCAACACATATTTCTAAGATTTCCAGAAATTATGCCTTAAAGAAACAAGGCAAAGTTTGGCTCGGACAAATTATATAATATTACGCAATAAACAATATTGTCCCCTGTGTGCACTATCTAGATATCAATCTTGTCCAGACCCCTAATTAGCATTTCTCTTTGTCTGCCCCAGTTGGAATCCAATATACATCCAATTAGTGTTTCCTGTCACCATCTGACACATTATATACAGTACAGTTGAGAACAGAAGTGTCAAATATTTTTATAGACTTAAACTGAAAGACCATTGATCAGGTCGAGATCTGTGTTGAATGCTCTAAAATGTGTTTATTATTTAAGAACTTAATTCAACATAGGTGTAATGTTTAGGGTTTAAACATGATATATTACTAATTTCTGTCCTATCATAAACTCTAAACACTATAGTAAATGAAATAATGAAGAAATCAGAACTTTTCTAACTCTTATAAATTACGTTTGAAAGAAATAGTCCTACTCAACAGTGAGTAACCAATACCAGTAAATCACCGGTATTTACATTTTTTCACTTGTATTAAACTAAACTAAACATATTTGTTCTGCATATGTTTATGACTATACTATTTTTTAATGTCAACAATTATTGATTTTATAATTGATTCTGAGCATTTAAGTTTTACTAATTAGACCTTTATAACTAATTTATAAAGTAATGTCCACACTAAGCAAATGAAATATCCAAATAGGCCTACTTACCTCAATGCTGGTAAAAGTCAAATATTGTTGTTTATCAAAATAATATAATGTTCATTCAACCTGCAGATATATTGATCATATCAGACATTTATATAAATTGCAACTTATTAAAACCAGTAGATGAGATGGATAGTGTTGCGAAATAAACCTTCACCGCTTTCTAATTATTGATTCGAATGACATAATTAAGCAAGAATTTAGCTATTCAGTGTAAAATTGTTTAACAGTATGTTGTTGCTTGCATATGTATGTAAAACAAACATATTTTAAGTTGTAATAGTGTGTTTCTTCATCTTCTAGGGCTATACTTTTTAATTAATTTCTAATGTCTGCACCCTCCCAGTAAAGCCGATATAAATAAATATTTCATTTTTTCTAGTTTCTCCGGATATCTGCTGTCCGAATGATAAAACCCGTAGCTGCATCTTTTCACCATTGTCACATATTAACATAATATAATATAATCACAATGCTTTCATCATCAGAAATCTATTAAACCTTATGTTTTATCCCACGGTAATCTCTTCCTGTTTGTCTAAGGTTTGTCTAAGGTAAGCGAGCTGCTGGGGGTGTGTCGAAATCCCGTTATCTGATTGGACAATCGGCCTGTCAATCAAATATCTGAGGAAGGGTCAATTGAAGTTTTACTGTACATTTTGTATATTGTATTATTATTGTTGTTATTAGCATCATCAACAACATCCGAATGATTAGGATCATCATTATTACATGTAATGATTTTATTACATGTAATGATTATTATTATGATTATTATGATTATTATTATGATTATTATGATTATTATGATTATTATGATTATTATTATGATTATTATGATTATTATGATTATTATATAAGTCAGTTAACGGTTTTAACTTCTAGCAAACAAACAGAAAAGAAATTCTACACAAAATGACAGACAGATAACCTTTCATTAATAAAATAATGTTTATAGTACATAAATACCAAAAGTTTATTAATAATTCAACATTATGGTGATGGATAAAGTTTCATATTTCAGAATCTAGGTTGCATGTGTACGCGATCCTGCAATCAATAGGCTAATTTACAAAACGAAATGAATCTTTATAGAATATTATGACACTTTATAAACAGCTGCCTCCCGACAACGCCTACATATGCGATCGTTTTCTCATATTATGACATTAATACGAGGTTTGAAATTCGGATTTCAAAACACATGAAAAATGTCTCACAAGATCGAAAGAAAGTATATTGACATAGGTAAGTCACGACTGGCAGTAATAAATCTTTATAACACACTTGTTACTACCTAATTATTTCATATGTATAGTACAATAGGTGTTGTACTTCGCCCATTGTGTTTATATACCAGTTTTGCCTCAATCAGTTAAATACCATACCTGCCTAACTGCAATACAAAAACAGTATTGCATCAACAAGATACAAACACACCATTTGTTTAATGACTTAAACTAGAAGTAAATCGTAAATTTAAGATAACTCGAAAATCATAACATTGCAGAAAATTAAGCCGTGTGTCTCACTGAAAGTCTGTGTACATTACCTCAAACAGCACTAAACGATATGAAATCGACTCCGGTGACAATAAAGTTTGTCGGCACATCTTGTATAAAGTTTTCAGTGCGCTTCGTCCTGTATGCGTGTCTAGTTATACAACAATGGTTCATTGTCGCTAACAGTTTAAGAAAATGTTTAATGCAGATTCATCGAGCCCGTGGCAAAATACTTTCAGACTAGACCGCAATAGCTGTTCAGAATATTTCTTATTTAAAATCATCCACATCACTGAAGCAGAAACCTTGCCTAACTTTAATATTTTCAGAATGATTGTAGTTGGTTTAACTACAATCATTCTGAAAATGAACAATCTTAAACAGAATCAACAGAACGCTTCAGACGATAACGTTCTAAATTAAAAATACGTATATGAACATGTAGTTAACTTATCCTTTCTTGATATGAAAGGGGAAAACGTGACACTGCACAAACGTAATTATAGTTTATGTTTCTGTCATATACGTACGTCATCATACATTTATTTACAATTAAACTATGAATTCAAACAATACTGACATATAATAGTCCATCCACTGTGTAATGAAAACTAGAAGGAACCTCTAAATTTAGTAACAATTTCACTCTTAATCCAGACGGAATTACTTGATACCAAAGCTATGCACAGTAATGTTCAGCCATTCTCAAAACAACTGCCAAAACCATGTCACTGCCTTATTCTTCACATTTCCAATATTAAGTACATTTTATAGAAAAGATTGTTCGTTGAAGATGTTTCAAGCTAACTAATTCATTTGCGTATGTCTCCGAATGTTTGTGACAAAAGCTGTTATTTTGTTAACACCATTATCTTAAGCGAGCGAAGCCTATGGTGCGAGAAAGGTAAAGATATAAACACCCAAAACACATAACTAAAGAGAAATTGGTAACTTATTGCCGAAGCACGTCTGGTCATCAAAAAGGCTCATGCTGTGTGTGCGTGGTTTGTGAATGTGGCATTCCCTGAGCTTCACATGCTCATTATACATTATATTTATGAAGTGTGTATTATTCGGATTTAATATAACCTGCATCAGAATTACAGTGAACAAAACTCACCACCAAACTCTAACAAAATAAACCGCAACAGTAGTCTAAAATTATAATAATGTTCATGTACAGTCTCTGTGTAGGTCAAAGTTAGACAGAAAAAGGGATTCTTTGAAGCAACTATGAAAGAAACCCGAAGCAGTTTTATACTTTAGGAAAACGCAAAGACGAACGACAATTATCAAGTGAGCAATGCAAAAATATTAAGTACATGGGTCTATTAATATGTAGAGTACAGAAATAGCAAGAACTGTTAGCAATGCAATTAACAAAATATCGTTTTGCAATTCTATGTCGGTCTTCGCAAAATCGCATGCCAAGTTCCTGAAAAACTTTACGACAAGGATTAGTTGTCGTTGCACATGTAATACGAAATTCATTTCAACAGTTTATTTTCATGTAATGTGGTGTTAAATCCATCACTAGCCATACACGGTAATCAAATCGCCAGTGATAATAGAAACTGTACCTTTCGGACTGAAAGCCTGATATATAATACGTTGAACTGTTGATTTTGAAGTGACCGAAAACAAGACAAAAACATAATAGAACAGACAGCACTTTAAAAACCCTAGTGATAAAGATAGACAGCAACTGTGTGGAGATATAAGTATGTTGCTAACGTGACAATTATTTAGTACGGAATGATGTAATGAGACGACACTACACTATCTTTGATGAAGACTCGTTAAAACATTTTCAAGTCCAATTACTGGTACTAGTATTTAACGAGTTGATAATGAAATGCTACGTTTTATGTTCATATAGGACAATTACGATACAGTAGGCACCACTGTATTAGCACATAGTTATGTTAACGTG
Organism: Mactromeris polynyma; assembly: GCA_032209605.1. NCBI lineage: Eukaryota > Metazoa > Mollusca > Bivalvia > Venerida > Mactridae > Mactromeris > Mactromeris polynyma. The sequence continues at coordinate 535,800 of JASFXZ010000078.1, read as the reverse complement.
ACATTTGAAATTTCTGCTGATTTGTGCAAAATAACTGTGTTATGATTCTTAGTCTAAAGTACGTATGTTATTACTCTGTTGGTAGAGCGTTAGACTGTCACCCAGCCGATCCGGTTCGATTCCCGGGTTGGGTAGGTAATGTTCTTCTGTGACATTGGTGAAATTTGGTCCATTATAGTATACCGTAGTTTATGTTCCATGGTATTTCATAATCTGAGCCACCCAATTAAATTCATATTACAAAGAACATTTTTACCATCAACGGTTTCAAGACAGCTGAAGCGAGAAACTAATTTATTTATTTTACCTATTGTAGCAGAAAACATTTGTTACGCTTTCCTTTACAAACAAACATCAGGCGATGGCGTATCATTGTGTGGTACAAGATTATGTTCGCTCTAAGACCGTATTGGATAATTGAGTGGAAAAAAATATGTGCGTTGTTTACATAACCACACAACACTGAACGCGATCGTTCGATTTAATCTAAATACACTTCATAAATTCCAACTATTATTATTCCCAACTATATTTGAAAACAAGAAATATCTTGAAAAAGATGGTCGGCGCAATTTGAAGGTTGAGATGTTACGATTGTTGGTCATTCCAGATCAAAAATGGATTTCGGTAAATTCACCGAAATTTAATAGGTTAACCAAACAGAGAGAATACGTAACTACATGGAACGCCACATACACAAGACAGTGCCTCCCCACACAGACCTCCGGAAAAAACAACAATCCACAAAACATAAGTCACTTAAGGGGATCAAATGGTACACATATTAAGGAACAGAGGCACAAGGAATGGCCCGGCAGACCACAAGGAATAACTAGGAGAATCAAAGTAGACAGTTAAGTCACAGGACAAGTCAAGACAACTGGCCGTAATAGGCCAAAAATGGGCAGGAAACAATCTGAACACTGTATAAAGTGACAGAATTGCACAGGGGAAAGGGAAATACAAAACACATTCATAACACAAACAGATACCAGTCCACATCAAGGTTACAAATGTTGTTCGGTTGATGAGAAATTACCTTGGTGGTTAACGTAAGATCAAAGTTAACACAAAACTGATTTATAAGCAAATAGCAAAAACCATGTTAGAAAAACGAATGAAATTGTATCCGTTTATGTTTAAAGTTTTGTTAATTTATTAATTGCAAAAACATCGTGTTCACTGGTAATATAATCTGACGAATATAATACATTTATAACTTCCTGCTTCATTATACTACGAACAAAAAAACAATCCAAAAACGTGACGGAAAAACTATATTTAAGATAACTATTTCAAATAAACATAGATTTATTTACGATTATACCCATACCCCAAACATGGGAATTTTATTAGCTGAAGTAGACACTGCTGAAGTCGTCGTTTGTCGTATTAATGTCGTTTTAACAGTATTTCGGTAACATATATTACACCAATCAGTGGGCCTAATTAAGTGTACGCAGATTTGTCCAGATAGTAACGTTCCCTGTTCGATCTTCGTACTTTCGCCACGGAGTCCGTTCAATCAATTATGTTATAAGTCGGACTTTTATCAACATTTGCCGTAGTACGCCGTTCTACCCAAGTAACTGTAATATATATAACGGATTTAAACTGTTCTATATATATGCCATGTAGTCCTGAATCAAGACAAGGCGATCCGTTGCTATGATATATTGATAAACCTGCCTCCTGATTCCGTTCCATTGGACGTTCAGACATTCAGCCTTGATTATATGATTGATGTGTTGATGCTTCATGCCATATACCAGGACAACAGCATTGCAGTCATGTACGGCGGTCGGTTGATCTAACCAGCGTTCCTGTGTGACCAATCAGTATACACCTGGTCCTAATGAAGAATATGTCAACTTCCAGCATGAATCAGAGGTGGGGGACAAATGTCTTCAGCCAAATTGTCACGAATAAAATGACCCTGATCCGGGATTCGAGTCTACGATTTTTAGTTTGATAGTTGAGAGTTCAAATGACTGCGCAAACCGGGCGGGCTTCGAGTAAGCGGTATTTACAAATGTATATGTTTAAAAACAATTAGCGAAATAATCAGACTTTGTTCGTAGATAACTATTTATTTCACAGTGACTCCACCCTGAGGAACAAGCAACAACAATGTGCATACAGCAAACGATGTATTAACGTCTCGGTTTTGTTTAATGTCCGTATAGAATGTGATTGTCACACAGGATAACCAGCATTCATGTATGCTTTATGAAGACAGGTATTCAAGTGCACGTTGATATTTTTTTCTCATGCACAATAGCTTGGTGTTATAGCCTATATGCAGTTCATTGTTTAGAAACAAAAGTCAATTATATGTAAATTAAGAGACTTGATTCATTGAAGTTTACGGCGACATAATGGGTTATGTATTTGTTAAAATGATGTTCTGTTTAAAGTTATGATCGATGATAATAATAAACCGATGAATGTAAGGATACGTATGAGCGCCGCTGTACAATTTCCAACCGCATCTTTAATTGACGTCATTTCCAGAAAACGTCACATGTGACGTCACCATGTACTAACAGTAAGCAATATTTGTCCAATATTTTAATATGAATACAAAGTGACCATATGGAGTATATTATCTTGATTCCTGTTTGCAAATTGTGACATCACATATTGCGTTTTCTTGAAATGACGTCACTTAAGAAAAAGGTTGTTAATCCCGTAGCAGCTCTCATAATATTATGTTGAATGAAATGTTTCATGCATGGCTGTACAGATGTTCTCGACCATATGCTGCGCGTACTATATTTAAGACACATAATTATGTAGTAAAATTGGTCCAAACATATCAATTCCCGCAACCACATCTCACTGAGATAATTGCAGGGAGTTTTCGGCAAAATTAGATCGAATTTCGAAAAGTTGATTACAAACAGTTTGACTTCAAATCAACAAACCCTATTTAACGACATTAGCTTTTCTCAATCAAATAAAAATCTACAAATCCGGCATCAAGAACGACTCGACATTTTTTCCCAGAAAAGTTACAATATATGTAAATTAATGTCTTGACTCAAGGGTGTACTCTGTTATATAAAACGAAATTCGTATGTTTGAATATATACGATACCGTAACGTTATATAGCAGTATAACATTCTATCACGACTTGATTATATCTAAACATGTATTCTAATATTAAACCACGAGTTACATTCGTTGATGTCACGCCATCTATTGTAGTTATGGCATTCTTTGTAGTAATAAAATATGATTACACTGACACATTACTTGACATTACGTATGATTTAAGAAACAGTGGGTGATATGTCTGGTGAATAACGTATGTATTTTAATGTATAATTGTTCTAAAACAGGAACAAAGCCACATGATGGAATAGAGTACAATGCGAAGTATGATAACTGACTTACATTATAATAGATTTTGTTATTCATACTATCTTATCAGTAGTATCAGGAGAATTGTTCTAATGTAACTTTTACACATGGTGGTTGAAACAACAATTGTAATAAGTCTTTATTATATTATGTTACAAGCATCATTGATATGTACATGTGTCAAAAAAATGGTATGATGAAGAATACCATAAGTCTTAAATCACCGATTGTAAATGCTGAGAAGGGTAGACATATTGCAGATATTTTGACTTGTAACAATATGCAACTAGTATCAGAAAAATCACTCGCATTTTCGCAAATGTCTCTGATATAATACTGACATGAATAACTGAGAACTGAGGTAAATCAAAGGGGGAAAAGTACGCCCGATGTGGGGCTCGAACCCACGATCCCCTAAACACTAGCACGGTGCTCTACTAACTGAGCTAACCGGGCGGCCGTCTAAGCCCACACCACTACACTACACTACTAAAGATTCGTTGTATTTTTTATTCATTCACAGAAATAAAGCGTGACTTCGTGCGCTTTGCTACGGAGTAAATGTATATATACATGTTATATTATAAGGTGGGGAACATCCTTATATGGCACGTTTCACTTCCCGATAGAGCAACATGAAATATTTCAGACACACCTCTATGAATACATCTGTAGATTTTGATGATATCGCATCATGGGGTGTTAACAATTTATTCTTTTCATAACACATGGTGCGTATCCACGTGATAACATTCTTTTACTACCTTTAACCGACTTTTTAATGGAATGTGATATATGAGTATATGGTATTCACCAATGAGATTATGTATACAATTTTACCTTGTATTACTGTATAAATAATCCTAATATAAAAATAATATGACCGAGTGATGTATATTCCTATAACACTGATCATGTGGAAAATTAGATCAATATTCTGATTAACTTTAGAATAAGGAAATATTCACAGAGAAAAAACTAATTCCAAAGAAATGTATGCAGGCCTATATACACTTAATTTTCAGATGAATGAAACTATTTTTACAATGGATTTGATATCTGTATATGTATGGGTACGTCTTATGGTCCAATACTGGCACTTGAAAAGATATGTGTTCGAGTACTTATATCCAGAAGTACACGTCGGTTAAGCAAAACATGATAAGTGCATTGTGGTATGTCCTGACCTTACTTCGCTTAATAATTCAACAAGTATCGTGATAAATTATAGTAATATTAGCATTTCAGAACATCTGGTAACAATGGAAGTGTAACAGAACATTAATACATATAACAAATTGTATTTATAAAAAAAGGACATCACATTACAAGATTTGAACAGTGTAGCTGAAAATGGCACAATAAGACGCTATTGAAAACAACATGACGCTACTGAAGACACCATGACGCTACTGAAGACACCATAACGCTACTGAAGACACCATAACGCTACTGAAGACACCATAACGCTACTGAATACACCATAACGCTATTGAATACACCATAACGCTACTGAAGACACCATATCGCTACTGAATACACCATAACGATACTGAAGACACCATAACGCTACTGAAGACACCATAACGCTACTGAAGACACCATAACGCTACTGAAGACACCATAACGCTACTGAAGACACCATAACGCTACTGAAGACACCATAACGATACTGAAGACACCATAACGATACTGAAGACACCATAACGCTACTGAATACACCATAACGATACTGAAGACACCATAACGCTACTGAAGACACCATAACGCTACTGAAGACACCATAACGCTACTGAAGACACCATAACGCTACTGAATACACCATAACGCTACTGAAGACACCATAACGCTACTGAATACACCATAACGCTACTGAATACACCATAACGCTACTGAATACACCATAACGCTACTGAATACACCATAACGCTACTGAATACACCATAACGCTACTGAATACACCATAACGCTACTGAAGACACCATGATGCTACTGAAGACTCCATGACGCTACTCTGTTTCATGAAGACAACATAACGATACTGAAGACAACACGACGCTTCTGGTGTACCCCCTTGCGACGAAACATGCCATGCCAGTAATATATGATCGAATAAAATCACACCGAAAGAAACGAAAACACTTATAAATATGTCATTATATATTTTTCAATAATAGTGTGTTGGCTGTAATATGAAGGTCCAAGGGCTAAAAGTTCACAGTTGAACTTTCTGGTACAAAACAATTTTGTGAATTGATTTTCAGATATGTTTGTTCATGCTTCATTCCTAACTGTCATACACGAAGGACGTGAAATGTTTTGTATAGGTTTGGAATAGAAAACGTTTATTAGTTCAGTGCATATAATTGCTAACCAGTATGTTTAAAGTAACGCCTACATTTTGATATAATCATAAATACAAATAGAATAAATCATTACCATACGCATGACGTTGTCAGCATGATGTTTGGTAAATGTTTAATACCGTGTGACAATTAAACCGAGCAAAGTTAACTTAATGAAAAAAGAAGCTGTTTCATAGACTATCTGAGATATTTCTCTTGTCTAAGCCCTTATTTTTTCTGTTGTGAGTTTGCAAAATTTGAGTTTTACGCCGGTTTTTTTCAACAGTAATTTAGTCATGTGCGACCGTCAGTTGACATAACTAGTGACCAGTGTTCCTGGCTTACCGACCAGTAAGTGAAAACCCTTACACATGAACCAAACGTAAAGGGAAATGATGTGCATTATCTCAATGATGTCACATTGTCTCGAAGAACATACTCTCACCCGGGGTTCGAACATTAGAATGATTAGATCGTTACAGTTCGTACACATAGAGTACTGGTCTGCTCAAGCTTACAGTCTGGTTAAGACTGAGCGCTGTGTCAGAACATCGTGTGATGGATATGGCCATGCATGTCAGAAGTTCCCAGAACCAGGGCTGAGTATAATCGTTAGAATCGTCATAAAGTTAAATTTAGCTTGTGACTCATCATTTAAGTCTTTTTAAAGGTTCATAACGATTATATATGAAAACGGACTATTTAGCATGGCAGTGTTGGAAAACTGTATGAGTACTAAAACCAGGCGCGCTTAGGCGCGCTGGTTAATAACAGATGTTTAAATCAACCATAAACATCACCACATTCCCATATTTGACGTCGATACTACCTCAACCATGAACCAGTCTAGTGATTACAGTCTGATAAAAATTGTGCTACCGTGTTCAAACATAGATAATACAATACTTAAGAACAAAAACAGCTTACTTTATCTGATCGGTAATTATACTTTATCAAGATCTTTACCTAAAACCCGATTGGTGACAAGCATACAATTATAACCTGGGATCATGTTAAGTGTTGAATTTTTTATCAAATTAAGTTTTACCGAGTCTAAAGGTGGTGTCGTAAATAATCCTTTAAATACAAGGAGCTTGTAAACAAATTACATGTAGGTGATATTCCATCATTAAGACAGATGACGTGTCAGCCATTTAAACAAAACCTGTCGTCATGGTTTGGTAAACAAGTGATACAGTGTGAGAGTTTACCTTGAACAATAAATGCTTCCAAGTTTTAAACTCCACAATAAATGTATTGTTTCTAACATATATCTGTATACATGTGTACGCTGTAAATAATTCGCTTTCAACTGTTGTGGTGTTATTTTGTGGTATATGATTTTTCGGTTATACTTAAAATTGTATAAAACGATTTATCCGAACTTTGATATCCGTGAAGTCGAAGACTAGGCCACTCTTCATCAAAACCTTGGACCAATATAGATAGATAATTTATTGCAAATTCAGTAAGCCAAAGGCCCATGTGCACATAAATACACGTACATACAATTTCACATTACAGACGTAATATATATACACATGTATAATATAGATGTATATATTGGTCCCAGTCAAAACTTTAACCCGATGCTCGGAATTTGTACCACATAATTAATACTTTACACTGTAGTGATTTATTGTGTCAGCGTTTCAGAGTATTCTAGTGTAACATGTTGGATAAAAACAAGTAACTGTATATTAAGTCGATTTCTTTTCTTCAACAAAGTTTAAAACACGGGTTAACAAAAACAATCCGGCGTTATTTAGCCTAATATTACGACAGTATTTGATATCCCTTAAGTTGATTAAGGTGGCAACACCCATGAAGTATATTCTGTCCTGTATTTGAATAGATATATATTATTGCAGGAGTGTAAAACAATTAAACAACCAATATTTCGATAATATCGATAGATACCTAACTGGTCACCATTAGCAACCATTTCACGATAACCTTTTTGTGAAAAACAATATATCTCTTTTTATGTGTTTATGATTCATCCAAATCATGTATACATATTATTGTTCAACAGATGTTTGTTTTCTTTTCATTTTCTCGTATTCTAATAGGACTAAACGAAATGGTGACAATATACTACACAGATGGTATCAAATGAGAAATTTTATCCATGTAGATCAACTTTAAGATAAAAATTACACCCGGAGTATATTCTATCTATACAGAAATCGTTGGTAAGTAGCCACACCTGCACCAGCTGTGGACAGTAAAACAATTGATACCAAATACAGGACGATATATATAACAGTACATATTTCACACATATTTAACCAACACTAGCTTCTGTAAAACAAAAATATTTTTACCTTCTAGCGATATATAATCTTTATAAATCCATTTCCAAAAGAGTTATAACAATTCTATAACTTGTCCCGTTGAAAAATAAAGCCGGTGTTATTACAGCGCGTTTCCCAGGTCGATATATAGAATATATTTCTATTAACCACTCTACACGTTTAGGATTTGTAAGAGAAAATAATTATCGTAGGTCATGTGACTTGCCTATTCAAATTGATCACTGAAGCCAAACCGGTCTCGGTATTTTATTGATATAATTTTGAAGCATTAAAATAGACTTAACATACTGGCGATATTCGTCTTTTAACGCTTCTTATGGTGAATTTCAGTATATAGCGTCCAATGTTCTATATTTATGAATTAAATGAGATATTTCCTAGTGGTTTAAATGTGTGTGGTGTCAAATTCAGCGCTAAATTAAGCAAGAGGGGAAAATAATTCGTATGATAGCAAATGTTGCGTGTCTGTGATCAAAGATCCGTATCATTATGGGCTATTTCAGTGATGTCTCGACACATCAAACACGTTTTAAATGTAATAATATACAAATTTCACATCTAGTTGTCATATGAACTCTAGTATACCTGGAATCTGATTTATTTCAAGTATACCGTGCCACGCACCTCGACTTGCTTCGGTAAAAACTAAACACACTTAAAATTTGGTATAATATCCAACTGAATTAGACCCATAGTCACCTGTTGTCAACGTCTGTATAATTTATATGTGTGTATATATTGTACAGTCACATGGGCCTTTGGCCTACCGAAATTGAAAATAAACTTCTCCTTCTATCCGGTAACCGGACAGTTGTTTTTCAACCTAATGCTTGCATTTATTCTCGAGTAAAAACAGCTGTAAATCAAGAGGAAATTCTGCACGCAAATCTTTAAAAACTTGGCGCCTAAGCCCTTTGTTGATATGCAAACAATCCCAAAAATAGTATTGGTACTTAAGATAGTAGATCTGTAATTGGGATTTTTAAAACCCAATTATTTAAACCTATTATTTCCATAATTAACAACTTTTCACCAATACAAATCCAAATTTTAGGACTGACCATCTGTTAAACAAGTTATGACCTGTTGAGTAGACCAAGCCCCTGTTTTTGTGATGCATTTGAAAAAATAACAGGTTCCGACACGGACCTGTATATAGGTCCGTGGTTCCGATAAGGAAAACTACCCTTTAATTTCATATTTTTTCATTATTTTTCCATTCAAAACTAAATCTAAAACAATCAAAATCCATATTCACAGATGTTAACGTTTTGTATCTTGCTTTTTTGTATTCACAAAGCTCTGCAAATGCTTATCACTAAATATTTGATATGGGATCACGGACATATAAACCATGGTATATATGTCCGTGATGGGATTAAATGAATATATTAGAAATATTGAATGAATATTTTGTAACTTTCAATAGTTTTGTTTTGCAATGAATATTTTACGAGATCGAATAAATATATGAAACTATACACAATATTCATCAAACATATAACACCGTGTTGTACAATATGCTAACATTAGTGATTTCTTTTCTTTTTGTATATTCGTACCTTTAGTGATGTAGCGTTTTATAAAGTTATATAGGTCACTTCCGGCGTCCTTTAGAATCATTGTCCCGTCGCTATTCCTTTATAACATGCGTACCTTGTACCAAGCTTCTTCTAGGCCTACTACAATACTTTTTTACTGAAAACGCAGTCAGCAATTAATTCGGTCATGCTGGCCCTTTGGAAGGACCTGAGCAAATTTGAGCGGTTGCAAATAGGCTGGACCGTGCATTTTGACTTATACATTGTTGAAAATAGAAGTGAAACTACATCAAAACGTGTAATTTGTGGTGCAACCATAACATAAAAGTGGTATATCTAGTGTGGATTAAATATATTTGTTATTCCGGTGCCAATGCTTAAGGACTGGGCTGATAGTCCATCACTAAAAGTCGCGCCCTCGCGTTTTATCTCATTTAAATAAGCACATCATCACTCCTCACACGACATTGTACAGTCACCAAGTGCCCCTGCATTTCATGTTCAATGAGTGACGATAGCGGTGCATAATTTTATTCGTACACCGATATGATATGGACGACATCGCCCTAAATGCTTTATTCGTCAGCCAATTGTAAACGTATATCATATGTTTTCGCGACATCAACTGTAACGTTCGGATATGTCTCTTATCGGATAAACATACTAATTTCTTCAAACCCTTGAGAATATTACGTATCGTGATTCTATTTCAAGATTGAGAAAAGGAACCGCCAAATATCATGCTTCAAGGCTGAGATTGTATTCATAGGTTTGTAGAAAATTAAGAAACTGGAATTATTGAACTTAGTTTTCATGACGGAATTTGAATATCTCTAATTAAAATATCTTATTATTTACTTTGCTTATCACTTGATCAAAGTTTACATGTTCTCAAATTACGATCCTTTGGTATTGAGTTCTGATGAAGAGTTAGTGTAGCCCAATATTTGTCAAAATGGCTTGTTGCCAATCGATTGGACATTGAAAATTTTCCTCAATTAATGTATGTGTTTATAAATTATATTAGTTATTTTATGATGTCATACATTAGAAGTTTGATCTTGTAATAAACCAGTAAGGGAACATGATATTATGGATTAATTTGTATTATCCGTCCTCTGTCACCTGACTGTCAAGCTACTTCTCAGTCTATTCTGTATGTCTGCAATTAATACTCAAGAGACACATATTCATTAACAAGTCATTTTGCGTACAGCTTCTCAAACTTATCCAAATCTGAAGACAAGAACTAAATGGTTTTCATCTTCGTTCATCAAATCAAAACAGCTCCGAACATTGTAAACTTGGGGCACCTGTGAAGTATACGGTGTAGTATGTTTGTGATCATAACAATTTGTAATCTTAATTCTTATTCTTAATACTTTTTCTATTCGGTATTGTCATATATCTTGACTCATTTTACTTTTATATTTCAGCTTGAGTTATTCATATAATATTGATGTTTGAGTATTGACAAGTGTACCAAGTTAATTGTAGCAGATTATTCAACACAATGGCTGAAAATAATGGTAATAATTATTATATTTCTACTCACTGTGTTTATCATGAAACTGATACTGCTATACTATATAGCTACCTTCTTAGCAATATCAGTATTAAGTGTTCCCCTGTGGTGGTGCTAGTGGCTTATTTAATCATCACATCACACATGAAAACTGTCCTGCAAATTGAAGTTAATCAAGGGGGAAAAGTGAGCCTGATGTGGGGCTCGAACCCTCAACCCCCTAAACTCTAGTACTGTGTTCTACTGTCTGAGCTAACTGGGCAAACGTCTAACCTCACACCACTACACTCCTCCCTCTGTCAGCATTGAGGCTCAACCACCATGGGCCATCAAACACTACTACACTCCTCCCCCTTTCAGCATTTGAGGCTCAACCACCGTGGGCCATCAAACACCGCTGCCACCATTGAAGTAAATCAAGGGGGAAAAAGTGTGCCTGATGTGGGGCTCAAACCCTCGACCCCCTAAACACTAGTATAGCGCTCTACCAACTGAGCTTACCGGGCGCCCATCTAACCACGCACCACTACAAAATAAAAAATAAAATGTCCTATGAATCAAATAAAAAGTTTTTCGGTTGTCCATGATTTTGTCAGTGATCGGTGTCAGCTTTGATTATTTGAATAATGGTTTAATCCATCAGTTGGTTTGATGTTGCAAGTTTTATTTAATAAAAGCATAAGCAAGTGTATTATACCAATACAGGTTTTTTTTCACTTCTAGGGAATGGTGGCGGGGCCCTTTGATAGGGGAAATTTACTGTGCTTAACAAAATAAACATTTCTTTGTCTGTATTCACTACACTTCAGTGTTGCAGTGATGTAAATATGTTAACAGATTAGTTAGTTTCATTACAGGTCAATGTCTATATCTTTCTGACTAAAAATATCAACAATACAAATGTACTGGCAACATCTCTGATACTCATATCACCATGCGAGCATATTCTCATAAGTGCATCCAAAGAGTACTCGGACAGTCTGTTCCTAGATGGAGTACACAATATGTTCATCAGACTGAGTGTAGGAGGGGAATTTTAACGGGGACAAAAACATACTTTTGAGTGAGGGGAATTGGTCCGAATTTCGGCCCTAAAATGCCTGAAAAAAACACGCTGCAATAACATTATACTCAATGCCAAAAAGGCAAGAAGTCTTTCATTTTAAACTGTATTTGTACACCTTTACCAGAACTGACATATATATATTTGTATTCACTGTACATTCACTTTAGAACTGAAAAACTTCTCTCAGTTAATGATTATATCATTGATCATCTGTAGGTCTAGGACAAATAGATTTGCAATGTTATATCAGTAATATTATGTAATGAATGGATATAATTTCATTCATTGTGACTGCAGGTACAACCAACCTCTATGCTTGTTGTAGCAATTTTCAATTGTCAGTGATTAGTTTTGTCATATGTATCGCTGGCATGCTACATGTATGTTCTTATCTCCGTGTATTTTCAGACGATGCTGGTTCTAAAAAGGCACGACAGTTTGATTTTATGGCGATGTTTGAGGAAGCACGTCAGACAGCCATTGTACGAACTGCTACCACAGCTAATGATGGTGAGAATGCTGTAAAACATACTTTGTTATTGTACATGGCCTTTTTGTTGATGTTGTATGAATGAGGCAATTTGTAATCTGTCCTTACCCTTAAAATATATTAGCTCAATGCATACTATTTATAGGAGATGCCTATTCTCTTTTTTTAGCTTATATTTACAGTTTTATCTCGAGTCTTGAAAGCAGATAGTTTTTACATTTTCTGTTTAACTATTACTAGTCTGTCACTGATGAGTTTTGTTTGGAGAGACTAAGAGATTGCGATAAAATAGATTTGTTCAATTTTTGGATGACATGGTTTGTTTTATTTGTAATACCAGATGGATTGTTGCTATATTTCACTGCTTATACGCATTTGTTAGAATTTCTTGACTTGTTGCAGATGAAGATACTGAGAGTTCTGTAGATAGAATCAACAAACAGAATGAATCAGTGAAGCAAACCAAGAAAGATAAGAAGAGCAAGAAGAAGGATGAATCGGACAGCAGTGAATCAGACAGCAGTGATGATTCAGGTATGATAGATTATTAATAGAACATTGTATCAGTTTTGTGTAATACTTTAAGCATAACTGAATTGTTGAGTTAAGTAATTTTGGGAGGAAGTATGTGGAAAACTATGATTGAGTTTACAAAAAAATGTTCATTTATCGCAATGTGTGACTGATGTCTGCTGAAGTTCTTTCAGTTTCTTTGGAATTTACTGCCCTATTGGTATGTCTTAAATCAATTGAAATAATGTTGTTTTAAAATAGCACATGTAATCTAGTTATCATGGTTGCTCAAAATAATGCAGACTTTCTTATTTTCTAATTCAGTTAGTATTAGTAAATTTATGATTTCTGTTTTTAAGGGTGCTAGCTAAATTTTACTTAATGCGCTGTTCCAAATTATTTAAATGACCGTCTTATTAACTTAAACCTTAAACTTGGCTGATAATTCCAAGACAGGTTAATTGTAAAGTCACAGGATGTATGAGATATACATGTATACAGCATATATTATATTATTATTATTATTATTATGGGGATATCATGCATTCTAGTTCATGTATTAACATTGTCAGTCAATTAAACATACTCGTAAACTACTCAGTTGATTAGATGGTTAGTCAGAATAACAGCACAGTTATTATATGTTTTGTAAAACTCTATATATTTATGGAAGGGAAGTCATTTTACTTGGGATAACTAGACAGTTGGTATTTATAAGAATTGTAAATGTTAGATAGAATTCTGTTGATACTCAACATGACAATACAATCTCATTTATAGATGATGACATGATAGGACCTCCTCTACCTCCTGGTTTTGGAGATGAATCTACTCGCAAATCTTCAAATTCTAAAGCTAAATCTAATGATGACGATGACTCAGATAGTGAAGATGAGGAGGAAGATGTGAGTATATTTATGAATGTTACAAGGCTTGAATTATTCACTTCATTTTTGTATATGGTTGTTACAACCGTTTTTAGTTTAACACATTTTTACATGCAGATTGTTTCTAAATGCTTTCCTTGAATTGTGTATCATGTCTGACCTTTTAAACAGAAGCATCAGGAACTGTTTGTAAATAATGCAAAATGCAAACTTTTGATTATTAAAACTTAACGGAGAAGCATGGTGTCTAGAGGTAGTTGGCTTGACTTTGTTTAACTCCCATCATTGTTGAGATTCTTCTGTGATCTTCACAAACACTTTATCAGGTGTGAGTACTGGCCAGAAACCCAGGTAACAGTCATAGGGAGTGATTTATGTAAGTTGTGATAACTTGTTTCCCTATGAATGTAAAATAAATCCATTTAAACATAAACTAAACCCACTGCATTGTATGTCTTTTCTATTTTAGTCACCTCTGAATAAAATACCCTCCAGTTTGCAGATCACTCTGGATCATGGCAAGAAAACAGTAAGAGTTATTTAAAGGCATATGTACAGTCCACTCTTATTTCAAGTGAAAAACAAAATATTTTATTGTTAGGAAAATTCTTCTAATCATTGGAGGATTTCCAAGAAAATGAACTCAAGAACTTTTCCAACTGCACATGTTGGTTACCATTGATATCCTTTGTCAAATGTTGACATATTTCAATCAAAATTGGACAAAACTTTGAAGAATTATTATATTTTCGTAAATGATAACAACAGTAACAAATGGACTTTAATTCATTGAACCATATCATTTACAATATTAAACATATTTGATTGTATATATTACATGTGACAATACACTTACAATACAGATGTGCAACTAAAACATAGTTGGTTATTATTATATAATCTGTCAGTTAACAGTGGAATGTATTTATATTTGTATACCATACTATTGAGAGAGAAAAAATGAAGGTCTAGATTACATCTATAGTTCCAAATTATAGTTTTATCTTGTATGACAAAGTTTTACCTAATGTTGTCTATTTTATCACATATAGGTATCAGCTCTGGCTATGGATCCATCAGGGGCTAGATTGGTTACTGGAGGTTTTGATTATGATCTGAAACTTTTTGATTTTGCTGGAATGGATTCTACCCTGAAACCTTTTAGAACGATACGACCATGTGAATGGTATGTGTGTAGATGGGCATTTATTAAATTATTACCAAAATACACGCATTATTTGAATTTACAGAATAAGAAAGAAATGCTTCAAAGCCTCAGTGCCTTCTAATACTACAATGTATTAACTTCTTTTGGAATTTAACCAGTGTATACATATAAGCTATATTATTAGTTTCTTTTAGTAGACACTTTTGTAACCAATTAAATTTTTATTTGAGATGAACAGAACACTTGAAGTCTTCTTGTTATTCTGAAGTTTGCATTATTATGTCTTACACATTATGTACAACTAATTAATTTGTCCTATTCTAAATATAATTTGCTTAACTTTAAACATACTAACCCAAAACACACATCGTTGTTATTTCACCTCCCTCTAAATATGCTAATTGCATACATTTTAATATTGATATTTTTCAGCCATCCAATCAAGCAGGTAGAATATAGCAGTACAGGTGATATGTTGTTGGTTGTATCAGGGAATTCACAAGCTAAAGTTTTAGATAGAGATGGTTATGAGAAGTTTGAATGTAGGAAAGGTGATCCCTACCTTAATGATATGGCTCAAACAAAGGTAATTACACATTTAACCATGAGCAGTGACATGTTTTAAAACTAGGAAAAAGAATTGTGAAATGTTAAAATTAATTATATAACTATCTGTTTCTGTATTTAAAGACTTAATAACCACCAGAATGTCCTAGGCTGGGATATTTACTCAAACTGTTGCTCTCCATTAAGCACTTCAATCTCAAAATTTACTCTCAAATTAGAAATCTTCGCGCTCTTGACTTGTGTAAATACTATTCACCACTGAGTCATGGTTTTAATCCTTGGTCCTGATGAAGTGCAATTAACATCATCATCCACTAGAAAGCTTGAATAACAATGCGGCATTACCAGAGTCTAGTAATATCATAGGTGACTTCTTAATTCGCTTGTTAGTCTTGTAATTCAGGGTCAGTTTTAATGTTATTCTCTTTTATCTCTACAACAGTATGTAGTTAAGTTAATTCTAGTCTTGTTTTCTGTGATGCATTATTCTACTGTGTTGTTTTATTGAATTTCCTCAGGGACATACAGCCATGCTGAATTTTGGATGCTTCAATCCAAAAGTGAAGGCTGAGTTTTTGACATGTTCCAATGATGGGTTAGTTACATTTTATTATTGCCTGTTTGCTGTAAATATGTATTGCTGATACATGTATGCACTAGTGATAAAGAAATACATGTAGGCTTAAAGTAAGATCTTACTAATAGTTTTGAAAATTTTGCTGAATTGAATCACTGTAACTTAGATGAAACAAAACCTGTTTCTCATGGTAATATCTTACAGTGTATATTATGTGACTATGTTTGATTAGTTGGATGATGGAATTGTTAGTTATCATACCTGAGATGAAGTTGTTGAGTATTCATAGATGAATTGGTTTTGTGTCTTGGGTTCAGTGAACACTCTTTGTTTTTAAAAACACTGTTTGAAAACATTCATAAAAATGGGCAGTAGTTACAAAAGAACACTCAACATCTAGTCATTCATTTATGAGTTTTCTTTTGCTAGAGCCACGTATTTCATGTAATGTTTTGTATTTCCTGTTGATGGATACTTCACAAAGTTGTTGTGTTTGATCCTTTTTATCAATGAATATGTGTTTTGATTACTTGATGCAAACATTTACCATTTTGACTCTATATTGGAAGACAAACCTTTCTTCATTGTTTATTAGTTGTATGTTGTGCTGTGAGAGTAAACTCTGTCTAGGAAGGAAAATATCGAGGTCTCTTAATTTCATGCCTAACCTCATTCTGTGTCTCTATATATTTTTAGAACATTGAGATTGTGGGACGTGAATGATGAAGGCAAGAAACACAAACAGGTTTTAAAACCTCGAACACAACAAGGACGCAAGGTGATACCTACAGCATGTACATACAGTCATGATGGGAGATGGGTTGTTGGAGCTTGTCAGGATGGCTCTATTCAGATTTGGGATCACAATAGACCCTTTGTAAGTTTATGATAACTGAAACACTTTTATAATCAATCGCCCTGTGTTTTTGACGCTAAAATTTCGCCAAATTGAAAAGAAATTGACAAAACGTTTTTGCAACTATTTTGTCAATGATGGGACCAAATACCACATTTGAGTAATTGCATGTAAAATTGTACTTTTTTCAATATATTCGATTTTCACAATTGTTACGAGGTATCGCATTCCAAGTTGCGCAAATTAACTGTATTTGGTCTGTTCTCTCATGCCATGGACAGACATGTCACATTTCGTCTTAATTATAATTATATGAATTTAAAAAAATTGATCTACTCGATCAAGTTATGAGCTCATGATCTGTAGTGCAATACTCCTGATCCAAGAGTTTGTTTTTGTTTAAATCTTGCCAACGGTGATTCTTCCACAGTCTTTACAATTCCTGATCACTGGTTTGTTACCAATCTTTGAGAGTTTTAAGGTCTTGTTTTGATGTAAAATAAATCTGTCTAAACTAAAAAATACTTATGAATTTCAAGTGTAGCCATCTTACTACACTGGTGATAAGCTTCAATACAGTAAAACCTCACTTAAAGACCACCTCAATAATAAGACCACCTCAAAATTAAGAACACAATTTTCAAGTCCATTTTCTCTGTATTCAACCTCACTATTAAAACCACCTCAATAAGCAGACCAGTTTCTAAGGGTCCCAAGGGTGGTCTTAATATTGAGGTTTTACTGTAAATTTAAATTAATTGTGTTATAATTGAATTGTGTTTACCCATGCACTGTTTCAGGTAAATGTCGCAATGTTGGTACGTAGTGCTCATATGAATGGAAGCGATACATCATCTTTATGTTTCTCATATGATGGAAAAGTGCTCGCTTCAAGGGGAGGTAAGATTTATATATTGTATGCTTGTCATATGCTTACCAGCTTCTTTTTAGTGTTCGATATGCTTTCTTTGTATGTTTGATCAGTTATCATATGATGTCCAAAAATGATATACTTGAATGGAAGACGACAATGTACTTGTGTATCTGTTTTATATTATAATAATGTATCACAGTAGATAAAATTGTCACATATATATAAATTATGATATTGTATCAATGAACTTTATTAATATAATATTTTGTATGAATCAGATGGGGTTTTAAAGTTAGTGAAAGTGTTTAAAACTACTTTTTTATTTGCAATTGAGAGGAATATGTGTATTCAACGAATACTTAACCCTTTATTCCATAGATACACCGATTCACGCCTCTACCATATCTCCATTTAAACACCGATTCACACCTCTGACTTTCTGTCCTAAATTTATTCAGTTTGATGTAAAAATCGGACATTCTAATTTATTCTAATGAAAAGACCACTCTTTTGTTCAACATTTATTATTCAGTATTTATTTCTTTATGCACTAATGTACAATTTTCAGGATGTATACTGCAAGGATGTTTACAGACTTTGGAAAATGGGAAAAAGGGAAATAAATAGTTACTGACGAGAAAAAATAGGGAATTTTAAAATATATAGGAATTTTTATATGGGTGTCTTTGGCCTCCTGGAAAATGTTTATGGGTAATAAAAATGTGAGGGTTTTGTTATATTATATTTAATGTTTATTTATTCACTCAGGTGATGATACAGTGAAACTTTGGGACATCAGAAATTTCAAACAGCCTTTGAAAGTCAAGTCAGACCTACCAAACTTCTTTCCGGTGTAAGTTGGGTTTATTTTAATTCCAAAACATTTCACTTAAATGCTTTTAATATGGATCTATGAATATTTAGGCAGATAGATTTATACCAGGCTTTGCAAAAGTTGCAGATTTTTCTGACTTGTCAAACAAATTCCAAACAGATCTTATACCTGTCTGTATACAAGGTCCCTGACCAAATGTCCAGCAAGTCAACTAACTACCATGCACACAGAACTAGTAAATATCAGAGAAAGTTTAGTGGTCAAATTAGTGTAAGTTTCTCTGGCATAATATTAGGATTATGAAGAGCCTGATGTAGTTTTCTTTATAATATTTTACACATTCACAGTGCTTGTATTAATTCCATTGTACTAGCATAAGTAGAGAAGAAGAACCTGTAACTACTGCAGGGCTTAAACTTGCATCATTTATCCTCTCTGTTTACTTACTAAACCTTGTCAACTAGAACTGCACTGAGATTGCTTCTATCTGTCCCACCGAGATATTTCAAAGTGCAAAAATTAAAATCAAGTAGATGTAGGTCAATCCATTTTCAATTATCGGTTTTGTTAAGGATTTGATTGTAAGTATGTTTCTAAATTTATTTATACTCCGCCACTAATTCATGAAAGGACCTTCTCAGATGTGTATACACCATATTGGAGCTGCATATAATCTGCTTATTATTCAACAACTGGCAGTTTCATATAAATCTTGTATTTATATTTCAGCACTGATTGTTTATTCAGTCCAGATGATAGGTTGGTGGTGACTGGAATTTCTGTGAAGAAATCTGAGGGCAAAGGAAAGCTTCTGTTTATGGACAGAGAATCACTAGAGATTCTTACTGAGCTTGAAGTCGCTGATTCTGTAAGTGATCAGAAAACTGTCATTATGATACTTGTCTGTTCATTTTCTCTGGCTTGAAGGTCAAGCAATTTGTATATGTCTAAAAATCCCTTTCAAATTTATTTCAAAATCAAATTTTCACAGTTTTATCTATGAAAATGTTGTCTGCAATTTTGCCTAATTCTGTAGATTTAATATAAAAATACGAAATTTAAAAAAAACATGTTCATAAAGCTTGGAATTGTTAACAAGTTAAACAATGAAATGATTTACCGGTACCTGTAAATACCTTCTTGCCGGCAATTTAATGGAACAAATGTTGAGTATAGCATGTGCGAAAGTAACTGCTGTTTTTTCAACAATGATCAGTTGTATAAACTTAAACTAGTCCTCATCAGGGCGACCAACTCCTGGTAAGGACCCTCTCTGGATCTAGGATTAGATATGGACAACCCTATTTTGCCTATCTCAGGGGGGGGGGGGGTTCAGACCTCTAAAATTGGACTTAGTTTTGATGGTGTGTTTATTGTTGATTAAGTGGTATTTATTGCAATTTAACTCAGAGTGTTGTACGATGTAAATGGCATCCAAGGCTGAACCAGTTTGTTGTTGGATGTGGTGATGGTAAAGCGCGGTTGTATTATGATGAACAGAAGAGTCACAGGTAAATCTTTATGTTATAACTACATAAACAGATTAGAAGACTTGAATAAATTTTATTTAAGTCAGTTATTAAGTAAACTTATTATACTGGGTATGATGTCGTGAATTAGTCTCGTTTTTTTACTGGTTAATGACATAAATAAGTACATGTATTGTCACACCTTCTCTCTTGATTATGATAACTTAATTTATTTAAATGGCATAATATTTTATTCTCTGACATATGGTAGTTGCAGACGTCTTAAACTGCATTTCATTTCACAAAAAGATATCCTATCAGTTTGATATTGACATGTTTCTGGACTGAAAGTAGCCTATTTTTGGACAAAAAGTTTTTTACAAATACTAATTACATATTAAAGTTGTAAGTCCACTTTAAGTATTGATGTATATTTTCAGGGGAGCCAAACTTTGTGTTTCTAAGAAACCTTCCAAAGTGAAACAGATGGAGGTAGTGGCGCATCAGCAAATTATAACTCGTAAGTTTATGATGACTCTCGTCCAGACAGAAATCATACGCCTATGAAATTCTAATTGTGCTTTCTTTTTAACTTAGCTAACGTTCATCTAACCTTTAGCAAATATTCTTCAAAATGAGAACAACACATGACCTTAAATGCTGACATTCATTTTCCTATTTTGCCATAATATTTTTAACATTTTGAAATTCTCATATTTCTGTCTGGAAATTACTCTTCGTAAAAACTATATCATTTAAGATGTGAACTGCGTTTAATGACAAACTAAATCATTTAAGATTAGAACTGTGTAAAATGACAAGTTATGGTTATTCATATCCTTCCTTGTTTTAGACGGCATTAGACATTAGCATTATGACAGCTTTGTTGTATACTGAACATTTTGTTTGATGGTGTGTAATTTTTTTTCTACTGATTCTAAAGACTGAAAAATTGGGTATTATATTATTTCTATTATCAATTTAAGCATATGCCTTGCCAATGTTTAGACAACAAAGGGAGTCAAGTACGAAGAAGCAGGAAGAAAGAGCTCGCAAAGACCCTGTACGATCTCATCGTCCAGATTTACCTGTTTATGGACCAGGTATGGATTTGTTTGTTCATTATATTTGTTCAGTTTTGGTTCGTTCCTTTTATATTAACAGAATCAAATTCTCTGTACATTAATGTCCTTTGATGGCTTATTCTTGTGTGTGGTGTGAGATTGGATGCAAATACATTTTCCCTGCAAATATATTTATCCTGTCACTTGCTGCAATTTCGACCCGATAACAGCTAGGGTGCCTGAGATTTTTGCTTTATCAGGTCGCTTGGTCACATGACTTTTATCTCACGTCACATGACCACGTGACTAGCCGAATTATTTTTGGTAAAGTATCGTGATGTAATCTTTTTTTCAGGACTTACTAAAACAATGGATTTTCAATTGAATCCTACCACAAATTTCATAATTTTTTATAATGCATACCATAAAATGTTCATTTCCCCAAAATGATTATTTTTTCATTCAAACAATGCTTAATCTTATCATGCAGTTACTCTGTCTGCATTTTTACCCGAATTTAAGTGCTTACTGGAACACGTAGTAAACAACGTAGTCAAACAAATTGTCAGCTGTTTACACCATTGCAACAAAATCATGTCGGAAATTTGAGTCTGTCTGCATTTCAACTCATCAAGGATAACCGTGTGGTCGAGTTTCTCACGAAAATAACGTATTGATCAGTAGCAATAGCAGTACGTACCCCACCCATCTTCTCCATTTTAGAATCCCAGTCTGGTTTCATCCATTTGTGCCATAAATTCCTTTGCCATCTTAAATGACACTGACAGACTGAATCTACAGATTTATTCCTTGTTTTCTTCTGCAGTTTTAAATGTCCAAATATTCATGAAATAAATGTAATTTTTATATCTGACACTTCTTTTTCATGTGTTCTGTGGCACTTGACATTTCATCATTTATAAACAAACCGTTGGAAATTGCGTATGAACTTATTGTAGTGTTTAATTTTTGACTCTTACTAAATTGTTGCAAAATTCTTAGATTTGTTATTGATTTATGCTCATCAGATGTTCGCAAACGCAGATAAATTCATATTGCCACTGAAAATGTGTCAGACTCATGGGAACTATTTCTCTCAGCGTAAGGTGCTAACCACACTAATATTAAATACGTCACAAGATATTCAATACGTCACAGAAATAATTACGTCACAACTTAGGGGATGTAACTCGGTATTATTTAAAATTAAAGGTATTTCCCCTTACTTAAGTTAACACAAGAAGTGACAGGATAAATAGAATGATAGGTTAGTGACGTGGAATGAGAAAGGAATGGAATGAGCCGAAGGCGAACCCGATAACTACCAGAGCTGAACTTTCTCCTTCCACGTCACTAACCTATTATTCTCTATACTTTCGCCATTTTTCTTTTCCTGTTTTTATCCAATATTTACCTCTGATATGTTTCTTATTCATGGATTCTTGGATTGAACTTTATTTATTATTCACATAAACAACACATATAAATTTTTCAATACAATAGTATGATAATATTGATCAGAAAACAAGTAAGTGCTTGTATTAATTCCATTGATTCTTGAACATGAACAACAATTTTGCCGAGTTATTTGTTAATGCACATAGTTACATTATTTAAGTCATAATTCATCCTTTTGCAATTTTTGTACGTATTTCTTGTGATTTTTGTTAAAAAGATTTATTCTAAGAGGTATTGCACTTATTTTACATTATTAGTTTGTTTTAAGTCACAGTTCATCCCTTCACGATTATTTTACATGTTTCTAATGATCTTCATTAAAAAGACGTTAATCTAAGATTTATTGTGACAGGATCTGGAGGTCGATTGGCAAACAAAGGTGGTACATTGTCACAGTATGTAGTACAGACACTTGTTGTTCAGAAGGAGGATCCATACGAGGACAATCCTAGAGAAGCCATTCTGCGTCATGCAAAGGTTGCTGCAGAAAACCCTCTGTATGTGGCCCCAGCATACAAGAAGTAAGTGGATGGTGTAATTCAGTGCAGTTTTTCACTCTTCTGTTGTTGAATTATGTGAGTTTCTGATTGGAGAACAAGGACACTTGATACAAATAGCTACATGATGTGTGTGTATGTTATAACTTACAGAAAATGTATATCCATTTAATAATTTCTTTATTTGCATATAAAGTACAGAAATATTCCTTTGCTTAAATCTATGTTTATTTTCTATTCAGAACTCAGCCAGTTGCAATATTTCAAGGCATCGAGGAGGAAGTGAAAGAAGATGATGATATACAACCGCCATGGAAAAAACTGAAGAAGACTTGAAAGTTGTGGTGTTTTGCTGGCATATTCTCCAGCCGATTGAAATCAGTTTTGTTCGAATCAGTTCTGTATGCAAGTCTCAAAGTCTGCATTGTAATTTACTGTGAGCTCTCTCCAAAAACAGATGTGATTAAAAACATGGTGCATACATACATACATATATGCTGCGTAAGAACTTTATATGTGTTGTCTCATGCATTTTAGAGTGTAAAATACATTTTAAGTTTTATTTCAGTAAAATGGGTATTAGTGATGATCTGGTAAAATGTAAATAATATGTGTGACATATTAAAATCTGAAGGAAATTTATCTTTTCACTTACAATACATAAACGTAAAAATGTCACAGGATGCTGGTGTATCTGGGGCATACATTTGAAGTCAGGTACCCCGTCATTCGTACTGGTGTTCCATGAGATAAGTGATATACAAAAATGTACTACTACTAGTATTTTAAAGTTCAGTGCAACTATTACAATACTATCATTTCTACAGAATAAATACAATTTGTTTTCAACAATACTTTAATATTTCATTGTGTTATTACTGTGCTAAAGAGTGAGTTAATATGTCAGTGTATCATGGATATATTTAAGTTGATAAATCCATAAAAAAATCCCCATCAATGACAGCTCTAGTTACCAGACACGCATGTATTAGTAACTTTAGTTATCTAGCCTTGTGGTTAGCTAAGCAGAGCACAAACATACTTGTATATTATTATTTGTTAAAGTTACTGTGAAATCATGGAATTGTAATAAATTATTGAAGATATTTGTGCCTGTTCCTTTATATTAGTATGAGTGAAACATATGGAAATAACATGATGATTTAAAATTGTCATTTGCTGAAAAGATCAAGTCAGCAGATGGTTGGGTGTGATGACGATAGGCCTAGATGACAGCAACAACAGAGATCATGTAGTAGAAAGAACAAGCTTCTGTGATGACAATAGACCTAGATGACAGCCACAACAGAGATCATGTAGTAGAGAGAACAAGGAGTGATGACAATAGACCTAGATGACAGCCACAACAGAGATCATGTAGTAGAGAGAACAAGCTTCTTCTGACTCCAAATGAAGGAAACTTATAAATGACTAAAAATTGATAGTTCAACAAATTTATTCCAGTGAATATACACCACTCTTTATCTGTAATTATACATCATTAAATTCTGTAAAGCAGTAATAATATACTGTAAAACTGTGATAGTTACATTAATGAACACATGAGCAATCAGAATATCCCAGATACATGTAGTAATACAACATGTTCAAGTAAAAGATTATTGTAAATAGATACAATAAATTTTGGAAAATAACACAGCAAATATTATCAATCGGGCACACTCCAATGAATCACAAACAGTTAGGTACACTCACACAGGTCTGCATGTTGTTAAAATGACTGGAATATAATATAGTTCTGATAACAAAATTCACAAACACACATGTTTAACATTTCTTTGTTAAATCATTAATTACCGAATTCAGTTGGCTAGTGAACGTCTTGAAAGAAAATTTATCCATCACATGTTTTCTTCCACTTTCACCCATGGATTTTGCTTGTTTTGGTTCAGAGACAATTTTTTCCATAGCTTCAGCAAATTGATCAGGTCTTCCTTCCCTAAGATACCCAGTTTTACCATCTACTACAGTCTCCAAAGGACCACCACTATTGCATGCAATGACTGGACATTTCATGTACATTGCTTCAATTGGTACAATACCAAAATGTTCCTTATCTGGGGTATACAGCAGACAATCACAATGCTGAAGTAAAGTCCTTTTTTCAGCATCACTAATAGATCGTAGGAATGTCACATCATCATTAATACCTAGCTTGTCACATAAACGTCTTAGTTCAATATAATGTTCCACATTTTCAGTTACTCTCTCATCATATCCACCAGCCATAACCAAATGAGTTGTATCCCCTACTGACTTCGATAACTTGTCTTTCAGCTGACCTGAATAAAAACACATTTCCATTTTATTTCATACCTTATAATTTAAACTAGAATGCGTCCATAGGACACAGATGCCCCCACTTGCAGCCTTTGTCACAAAAGCAAATGCTATTATTCTGCTCATAGTTTGTGAATGGATATCTAAATTACCAAGTGAACGACTGTACTGATTATGGTGATAAGTCAAGGGCCATAACTTTGCACTTACTGGGCGTAACCATACATGAAACCCCAGGTGCACAACTATACAGGTTGGTGAACATTCACGTAAAGTCTTACGACACTGGATCATATATTTTTGGAGATATGAGTGACGCAAGATTGCATACTCTGTAGGTTATGTTTTAACTAAGTCAAGGGCCATAACTGTGCATTTACTGGGCACAGCCAAACATGGAACCCCAGGTGCACAACTACACATGCTAGTGAACACTCTTGTAAAGTTTTATGACTGGCTCATATACTTTTGGAGATATAAGTGACACAAGATTGCATACTCTGTAGGTTATGTTTTAAAAGTCAAGGGCCATAACTTTGCACTTACTGGGCACAGCCAAACATGAAACCCCAGGTGCACAACTTCACATGCTGGTGAACATTCCTGTAAAGTTTAATGACTGTGGCTCATATATTTTTGGAGATATGAGTGACACAAGATTGCATACTCTGTAGGCTATATTTTAACTAAGTCAAGGGTCATAACTTTGCACTTACTCCAGGCACAGCCAAACATGAAACCCCAGGTGCAAAACTTCACATGCTGGTGAAAATTCCTCTAAAGTTTTATGAATCTGCCTCATATACTTTTCGAGATATGAGTGACACAAGATTGCATACTCTGTAGGCTATATTTTAACTAAGTCAAGGGACATAACTCAGCACTTACTGTAAACAACCAAACATGAAACCCCAGATGCAAAACTACATAGACTGGTGAACATTCCTGTAAAGTTTTATGACTCTGGCTCATATTCTTTTTGAGATATGAGTGACACAAGATTTTGTGATGGACGGAAGGACGGACAAGGACAAATCTATATGCCCCCCACCCTTTTCAGAGTGGGGGCATAAAAATGTATATACAGCATAATTAATGACAGAAACAAATAGTTTTCTAAAATATTTCAACACCAACGAAATTTTTTAAACTGGCTGTGATTCAGACCTTTTCACAACTTTTGTAAATACTGTATAAAAGAAAGAGCTATGTTGTTTATTAATTTGAATTTAAAACAGTGTTTAATAAACTGATATTAATCCTGAATAATATCAAATGATGAATAAATTGAAAACCAAGGCTAAGGTGCATTTATATCCACTCACCAAATGCTTGTATTGCTAGAGCCAAGTTCTTCTTTCTTTCATATCTGTTGATAGACAGAAATATCATTTTTTTGTTTGTAGGAATCAGGGAGTCTGATGGATCTTCAACAGGTTGATTAAATGCTGAAAAGTCTGGTATTGGATACAATACTGCTGGTTCATGCTTGCCCAAAGACGTAAATGTTTCTGTATAGACCGAGGCTGAAATACAGAAAAACATTTCAATGAATGGTTGAAATTATTCAACAAGCTCCAAAGACTAAGTGTATTATAAACTAGTCAACACAAAATGTTTATACTCCATAATATACAAGCAGCAAATAATTTATCATACATGAGTTTACATGATATATTCATGTACATTTCTGCTTCAAGTTAACTGTTAAGTGATAGAGTTCCAAATGAACAAAGAAATAGGCATGTACATAAAATCAATCTATTTAGGAATTGGCTAGACAAATAGTAAAATGCAAATGGGCTTGGAAGTTTGTGGCTGAATTATTTTATACTTATTGTTGATACCAATTTTATGAATATTAATGAGTGTTTGATGATGCGCAAATTGAATCAAATCAAGTACCCGTCACGCTGACCACGCATGAAACTGACATTTAGCTGATTATGCGAAATTACGTCATTTGACAGCAATTAACTTGGGATAGCCTGGGGCAACGTTTACACAAGAAAATATAATAAACAGCACTGTTTTCACATGTTTATTGCCTTTTGGCCTGTTGCACAGAAAATGTCCCAATTTTGTTAGCATCTAAGGCAAAAAATAAAGTTTCTTGTATTTTTATTATATTTACTTTTTTGGATACTATGATACATATAGAAACATGTCCCATTGATAAAAAGATAACTTTTTGTTTGGTATTTGTTATTTTTACCTTTAAATATAACTCTGACTGGGAGGGGACGGACATTACAAGTTAATGAAAAGTCTGTCTCTAAAAGATGAAGAAACACAAAGTAACAACTTAAAATGTATTTGTTTTACATAAGTATCCAAGAAATAGCATACTCTTATAGAATTTATACTTTTTAGCTAAAATTCTTGCTTAATTAATGTCATTCCAACCAATAATTTGAAATCGGTCAAGATTTTTTCTCTCCAAAATATCTATTTCTTGTCTTCTGGTTTTAATCAGTTGCAATTGATATATAACATAGATATATGAAATCATCATAATATCTGGATGCTGAGAGAACATTATATTAGTTTTCTAAACTAAAATAATTGACTTATGTCTGCATTCAAGCAAGTATTTGTACATTTTCTTTGCTTAGGACGGACCTCACTTCATAAATTGGTAATGAAGGCTTATTTCGTTTAACTAAAATGACCAGAATCACTTATAACATCAATAATTATTGAGATTAAAGACAATAAACTAAAACATATATAGCTATAAACATGTATGTAGAAAAAAAGAGAGTTAATTTTGGTAAATATTAGTGAAAAATTAAAATACAGGTGATATACTGGTATTGGTTTCTCACTGTTAAGTCTTTCTTTCAATAGTGATTTATAAGAGTAAGAAAAGTTCTTATTTCTTCATTATTTCATTTGCACTGGGGTTTAACAATTTATGTAATTATAGAAATTTGAAATATACCATGTTTAAAATCCTAATTTTTTAATAAATACACTTATTTTCTAACATTCAAGGCAAGTCTGATCAACTATTTTTTATAAATTGTCTTTTAGTTTAAGTCCATAACAATAATTTACACTTTCTCAACTTTACTGTATATATGTGTCAGATGGTGACAGCAAGTACTGATTGATGTATATTGGACTCCAACTTGGCCAGACACTGTGAAATGCTGATTAGGGGTCTGGATAAGATTGATATCTAGATAGTGCACACAAGGGACAATATTGTTTATTGCATAACATTGTATAATGTGTCCAACCTAATACTGGCCTTGTTTCTGGCTCTGTTTCTGATTTTTATCATATTATCTTTAAGTATAATTTCTGGAATTCATAGCAATATGTGTAGCAGGATTTATTGAAGATTTGAGAAATTATCCTAATATTGTAATGTCCGTCCCTTTTTTGTAATGTCCGTCCCCACACTAAATTATTCGTTTTAAAGACTGTATTGTCAATTTTAAGAAACAATTTTTACTACATGGACTTTTACATATATAGGCCCTTCATTATAAAATCTTTTTGATGATTATAATAGAAAAAATATCCTTTTATTGTCAAAAAGATGCCAATTTTGTGCATTTTTGTTGCAGAAGTATAAAATAGGTCCCTATCACTAAGATGCTTCACTATGAAGTAGATTTTTCTTTCTTTCTAGACAAAATAAAGGTTGTCTATGTACATAAACATAATTTTTTTCCTAAACTTGATGCCTAAAATGACTTTCATTCACACTAAATAACATTATACATAAGGGGACGGACATTACAGGGACGGACATTACAGATCACATTTCATTTTTTGCAAATAATTCCATTATAACCAAGAATAAACCGCAAATATGGACTGACATGGTATTATAATGATAAAATGTATTGAATAATATGTTTTATTAGACATTTTTTGTACTTATTCTTAAAAATCACATGGGGGACGGACATTACACTTTTTTTGACACAACTTGCTAAGTAGAAAAATATTTGTAAAATAAAAAATATTGTTGATATTCTTGCCATGTTTATTACATCATCCTTTTATTTGACTTATTGTCATTATAAATATGTAGAGATTGTGGATTTCTTTTATTTATATTGTCCTTATAATTAAAAAAGTAGAATATAGGGAAATACAAAAATGGAGACCATTACATCGGTACCTATTTTGGTTTTTCAAACATAAATTAGCAAGTATTTATGCTACAGCATTATACCTTATACCAAACTAACAAGCATGGAATTCTTCAAAGGAAAAGCAAATGTCTTATGCAAAAACCCTATTGGTTTTCTCACAATAATGTGTAGAAAAAGTGGGAAAAAACTGATGCTAACACATTACACATAAAAATGGACCATTTTTGGGTCTTCAAAGTTGTATAAATTTTAAACCGAAAAAGATTTCTCCAAATAATTCACATGCACATTTAAAACTTGATGTATGTTTGTGTTTGCATTCATTTTTTTCTAAATTAAGTTTGTAGTTTTACAGAAATTAGCTTGTACAACTATTTTTAAAAAAATGGACAAAATACTGTGCAACAGGCCTTTTTAAAGATACAACCCCCATGGAGATACAACAAAAAATAATGAAATTATAGCCAATTTTCTACACTGAGTGCCTGAAAACTACAAAATTCCAGTTAATTACTGGCTTATCAGTAGGCTTACTGGGGTTGCTAATTATACATTAATATAAAAAGAAATATGTTTACACTGGTCACAATTGAGCCACACAATACAGGAAAAGCTTACTTTTAATCATTTTAACTCTATTAATAAGTGTTTGTATGACTTGAATATGACTTGCTTTACCGAAGGTACAAGTTTACCAACTGGTATTATTAGCTGCCGCATAATAAGTACTGACAAACATTACCAGTATAGTTATACTGTTCAAAATTGTTCACCGAATACAGGAAAATACAGTAACACTTAATTTTATAATGAATAACTGTTAATACTAACTGTTAACAAAATGAAGGTACGAATTAACTACGGTACGAGTTGACCAAAAACGGTACGAGTTGACCGACATATGAGTTGACTATGGTACGAGTTGACTGGAAACCGGATCAGACACAAATTTATGGTGTATTGTAGAAATTATTCCATCACAGCCTAAAAAACACTGCAAACTGTTGACAATATCTGCTGAACAAAATAATGCAACACAGCTACCTGACACAGCAACACAAGTAATACTCACCGGTGAATTTGCTGTTGACTAGAATCACATCTGCCATTCCTGTTGTCCATTCTTCAACTAAATCTATTGGAGCCCGGTAAATCCTTTTCAACAATGAATTCCGCTTGGCAAGCAACATGTCAGGAAAATGGCAATAAAATAATGTCTTAGCACTGGAACATTTTAAAACTGGCAAGCATGCTGAAATCTGATCACAGAAAATGACGTCAAAAGTTATTTTACTGAAGAACACAAGATATATTGCAGCGTATACCATGCGTATATACGCACAAACAGCATACATGCGTCCAAGTACATGCCTAGGTAGCCAGTCTCCAGCAACTGTTACCTTGAAGTTGTCATCACGGGTTTCCTGGAAGCAGTGTTTAGGATCGTGGTGAGCTGTCACAAATTCAACTTCATGACCCTTTGACTTTAAAGCGAGCGCAGCGTCTACAACAGCCCTTTCTGCACCGCCAATTCCCAAATCTGGGTGTAAAAACACAATTTTCGGCATTTCAATTGCTCTTTAAACAATTCCTAACAATTGTTTATTAGAAAATTAAATAAATGTTGCAAAAATATAATAAATTTCGTGTACAGGAAGTTGACACTATTTCTCGCCTTCTTCAACATTAAAGGGAAGTAATAAATATAAAACCCAACGTTAAAAAGAAAAGAAAAGGATAGGCACTCCGTAGCGAAGTGCAACGTTCCTGTCGCGAATAAATGGTCGTATATTCAGCTTTCATGCGTTGTTTACTCAGACTATAGCAGTTTTTATTTACTCACTTGTAGAATAGAAAACAATAATTTGTACTTTCCAGTTTACTAAGTGATATAACCCCGTACAGTGAACAAAAAAGTGAGTAAAGTGACACAAAATGAAATCTCGCAATTTTATTATAACTGACTGAGTGCAGCGTAACTTAAATCCAGTAAATCGACCAATAATACACAATATTATATAGCCACCGAAAAATACAGAATTTGTATCCGACCCTCATACCCTGTACTCAACACATCGTCCCATATAATGAACAAAATGTCTAAAGTCCATGTTCATTGTTTTGCTAGATGTATACAGCTCCGATATTAAGACCACCTCAATAAGAAGACCAGTTTTCAAGAGTCCCAATGGTGGTCTTATTGTTGTGGTTTAACTGTACTCACTTGGGTTTTATTTACATTTTAAACTGTGAATGAAAATTCAACAATGTAAATTCTGTCAACCTCGGTTGAAATCTATGACCGATCAGCAATAACAACCATACGATCATAGGTTATAAAACAAAACTAAATGGTACGGTCCCTTCGAGAAAACAAAGTGACCAACTAGAAATTTTGTTCAGCGTATATACCCAGTGCAGCGACCATGGACACATGCATACACTGTGTAGAGCGGCCAAAGTACTGACTGCATCGGAACTGCATGAAGTAAAGAGACAAATTTACAGAGTACAGCGGACCAATAACCCCCGTGTTACAATCAGTGTACATGGCTCTAGAGTTCCACTAGCCGACGTCCCGGACATCAGCAATTGTTCAGTTGTAAGTCAAACCTTAGAATGCCACAAACACAAACATGTGATTATTAATTTTAGATTGTGGATCTATCACTGTGTATGTTTATCTGTTACCAAATTGTACATTATTCTCAGACAACTAGCTTCCTATGTCGGACAAGTCAAATTTTCCATTAGTCTGGGAAAGTGTCTTTGAAAAATATTTCTAGAGCCCTGATGTACTGTAGTATTTGATAGAATGTATATCATAGCCATATACCCAGGGCAGCATCCAATGTACTGAGTATAGCGACATATATACAACAACCCAGGTACTGAGTAAAGCAACGTAGACTCTATATACAGCGTCCATACACCAAGTACAGCGATCCATACACCAATTACAGCGATCCATACACCAAGT
Organism: Mactromeris polynyma; assembly: GCA_032209605.1. NCBI lineage: Eukaryota > Metazoa > Mollusca > Bivalvia > Venerida > Mactridae > Mactromeris > Mactromeris polynyma. Next base: position 502,987 of record JASFXZ010000078.1, on the reverse strand, counting down.
ACAGCGATCCATACACCAAGTACAGCGATCCATACACCAAGTACAGCGATCCATACACCAAGTACAGCGATCCATACACCAAGTACAGCGATCCATATATCAAGTTCAGCGATCCATATACCAAGTACAGCGATCCATACACCAAGTACAGCGATCCATACACCAAGTACAGCGATCCATATACCAAGTACAGCGATCCATATACCAAGTACAGCGATCCATACACCAAGTACAGCGATCCATACACCAAGTACAGCGATCCATATACCAAGTACAGCGATCCATATACCAAGTACAGCGATCCATACACAAAGTACAGCGATCCATACACCAAGTACAGCGATCCATACACCAAGTACAGCGATCCATACACCAAGTACAGCGATCCATATACCAAGTACAGCGATCCGTTTACTGGGTTTCTATGTAAGGTAGTTGACCTCGATTCAAACTTCTATTCTTTGAATGATACCACAAGTACCATCCTTTCTTCCGATTGTCATTTAACCAAGTATCAACAGCAGCTGTATACACTCGGATATAACCCTTAGAAATGACGAGATATATTAAAATCTATGTTACAGTCCGAGTGAATTTATGTTATGAAATATACAGTAGAACATCCATAAATCTATACACTAGTGGCACAATATACGCATTCGTCAGATTTCTAATATTTTACGAAGTTGTACCAGACGCACATGAATGTACCATATTAACACAGTAGCCACTTCTTTGGTCATTACATTTGTATTTCATATCAGGCTTAAGAACGGGAAATCATGCAAACTGTCTCCGACTTCACGATTTCAGTTCATCATTTCGCGTTTTTTTTGGATAAATATTACCGATGCATGAGTTTACTTGTTTCTGTGGAATAAGTAAGAAGTCACCACCGGTCTTTCATAAAGAAATTTCGAAATATCAATTTACGGAGGATCCATCTTTCGTATTTTATACTAAGAATATGATCTGTGAACAGTATTTTGAATTTGAAACGCATTCGGAATTATTCGGCCGTCATAAACGACTTATAAATTGATCAATGACTTCGTCCATGCTTTTTATCAAATTAACTGGAATACATTTTTTGACAATTCAAGCAAAGTCGATTGTTTGACTGCATTATATATGGTTACCATACATGTTTGACTGCATTATATATGGTTACCATACATGTTTGACTGCATTATATATGGTTACCATACATGTTTGACTGCATTATATATGGTTACCATACATGTTTGACTGTATTATATGGTTACCATACATGTTTGACTGTATTATATGGTTACCATACATGTTTGACTGTATTATATGGTTACCATACATGTTTGACTGTATTATATGGTTACCATACATGTTTGACTATATTATATGGTTACCATACATGTTTGAATGTATTATATATGGTTACCATACATGTTTGACTATATTATATGGTTACCATACATGTTTGACTATATTATATGGTTACCATACATGTTTGACTATATTATATGGTTACCATACATGTTTGACTATATTATATGGTTACCATACATGTTTGACTGTATTATATATGGTTACCATACATGTTTGACTGTATTATATGGTTACCATACATGTTTGACTATATTATATGGTTACCATACATGTTTGACTGTATTATATGGTTACCATACATGTTTGACTATATTATATGGTTACCATACATGTTTGACTGTATTATATGGTTACCATACATGTTTGACTATATTATATGGTTACCATACATGTTTGACTATATTATATGGTTACCATACATGTTTTACTGTATTATATGGTTACCATACATGTTTGACTGTATTATATATGTTAACCATACCCGTTTGAATGTATTATATATGGTTACCATACATGTTTGACTATATTATATGGTTACCATACATATTTGACTGTATTATATGGTTACCATACATGTTTGACTATATTACATGGTTACCATACATGTTTGACTGTATTATTTGGTTACCATACATGTTTGACTATATTACATGGTTACCATACATGTTTGACTGTATTATATGGTTACCATACAAGTTTCACTGTATTAATGCCGGAAATGATACCCACTAAAAAGACAATTGCAACTGTTTCACCTTCTACTTGTCACCCTCTTCATAGCATCCTTCTGAATGTCTTCTATGATTGCATTAAGTGTAATACAATGCTGTATAAGTAGACCCCACTTTCGACTTTAAGGATGTGATCCTCCACTATAAGGTTACATATCTTAATGTTAGTTAATTCAGTCCCACAGACCCCTGGATGTCAGGTATTATTAATTTGATTAAAGTTTAATTAACACAAAAATTATTTGATATATGTTTCCAACAAAGTGATACTTTTTACAGTGTAAAGAATATATAGTTAGCATGTTGAATACATGTAAAAAGTTGTATAGTAGTTAGTGATTGAAATATATACCATTCAAAACACGATTACATAGATTTGCCCCAGATAATTTAATCAATTAAAACCACACAGAGTGATAAATATTTGCATCAAACCGCACCATAACATTTGCATTACTGAATGATAAAAAATTACGAGAGCGTAAAAAGTCAAGTTTTAATTATTGAATTTATTCCTATTTATGTCACTCCAATGTTACTATAAAATAGCAACGGCCTTAGTTTGCTAAGGTTAATACTCACTGAGGTTTAAATCACCAGAGCACGCGAACTGCTCATTTTTACTGTCCACATCTCATGCGTCGTGCGTCTGAATTTAATCCGCGAACAT